>PVIA01016739.1:0-17919 GCA_004024845.1 Tonatia bakeri | reverse complement strand
TAATCTTGGGTAAGTTAGTGATGCTGTGCCTTGGTGTGTTCCTCTTTGGCTCCACCTTCTTTGGGACTCTCTGGGCTTCCTGGACTTCCTGGAACTCTATTTCTTTTGCCAGAATGGGGAAGTTTCTCTTCATTATTTGTTCAAATAAGTTTTCAATTTTGTGCTGTTGTTCTTCTCCTTCTGGCACACCTCTATTTGGATATTGGAATGTTTCAGGTTGTCCCAGAGGTTACTAAGTCTCTCTTCACTTTTTTGAATTCTTTTTTTTTATAATTTTATTTTAATCATTGTTCAAGTACAGTTTTCTCCCCTTTACTCCCAATCCAGCCCACCCACCCTTCCCTCCCAGCTTCCCTCCCATTACCACCCTCCCCCTAGTTTTTATCCATGTGTCCTTCAACTTTGTTCCTGTAAACCCTTCCCCTTTTCCCCCAAAACTCCCTCATCTCTCTCCTCTGGTCACTTTCTGCCTGTCCTCTATTACAGTGTCTTTGACTATATTTTGCTTGTTTCACTGTTTTGTTCTCACTCTGTTCTGGTTGGATGTTTGTTTTTTCCTTTTGTTCCAAATTGTTGATTTGAGTCCTGCTTTCCTTCCTGTCACTGCTGGTTCCCTGAGTATTTTGCTTTATTTCATTTTGGGTATTGTTCATTTGTTTTTTTCATTTTTCAACCAAGTTCAATCAGTTCTGTGAGCATTTTGATTACCAGGGCTTTGAACTCTCCATGAGATAGGTTGGCTGTCTCCTCATCACTTAGTTCTCTTTCTGAGGTTTTGCTCTGTTCTTTCATTTGGGCCATATTTCTTTGTCTCAGGTCACCTGATAAGTTGTAAGGGGTTGGGGCCTTAGGTATTCACCTGAGCAGGGCAACCCTCCTTGCTGTGCTGCAAGGACAGCAAGAGAGGGACAAGAGACGGAGCAATGTAGCTCACCTGCTCAGCTCTAGCCCCCCTTTCCAATGAAATCATGTGAGACTGGGAGTTTCTCCCACCTTAGCAACCACGGTTGTCCACAGTCACCTGAGTCTCAGTTTCCTGTTCAGTCAGCCCCACACGCATGGTCCACCACAGCCAGCCCTGCCTGCACGGTTTGCTGCCTTGCGACAGGTTCTCCCCGTCTGCTGCCTTACCTGTCTGCTTATTATGGTTGACTGTTTCTTTAATTCCTTCATTGTTGGAGTTCCATGCAGTTTGATTTTCTGGCACTTCTGGTTGTTTATTGATTTTAGGTTGGTCGTTATCCTCCTTTTGGTTGTGCAAGGAAGAGAATGGTTTCTACCTACACCTCCATCTTGGCCAAAACTCTGATTCAATACTTTAAGCAGATACTATAATGGGATGAGATTTTTGAGAATTTTGGTAGGGAATGAATGCATTTTGTAAGTTGGAAGGATGTGAATCATTGGAAGTCAAGGGGTAGACTGCAGCAGGAAGAGTAACACAGCTCCCAGAACCCCCACCTCCTAGATTTCATGCTCTGGTGTGATCCTCATTCCCGAGTGTGGACAGGACTGGTGACTTTCTTCTAACCCACAGAATATGGCAATAGTGGCAGGATAGTATTTCTGTGATTATGTTACACAATTTTGCAAGGAGTCTCCTGCTAGGAGACTCTCTTCCTCACTGGCTCTGAAGAGACAAGTGGTCATGTTGGGTAATCAGTGTAATGGTTAATTTTATGTGTTAACTTGGCCAGGTCACAGTGCCTAGATATTTGGTCAAATATTACCTGTAAGTGTGGTTTTGTATGAGATTAACATTTCAATTGATGGACTTTGAGTAAAACAAACTAACCTCCATAATACGGGTAGACTTCATTCAATCAGTTGAAGGTCTGAATAGAACAAATGACCGACCTCCTCCAAACAAAAAGAAATTCTGCCAGAACATGGATGGGAGAGCCACTTGAGCTGCAACTGTGGCTGTTCCCCTGGGTCTCCAGCCTGCTGACCACACTGCAGATTTCAAGCTTGTCATCTTCATAATTTCATGAACCAATTCCTGAAAATCAATCTCTCTCTCTCTCTCCTTTATATATATAAAGGAGAAAATCAATCAATATATATATATTCCTTTTTCTGTGGAAAACCAAAACTAATACAATAAGGAAATATGAGTGGCCTATGGCTGATAGCAAGCTAGGAAATGAGGCCTTCAGCTGGCACCCCACAAGGAATTGAACACTACCAACAAACATGTGAGCTTGGACATGAATTCTTTCCAAGATGAGCATCAGATGAGAGCCCAGCCCTGGCCAACACCTTGATTAAAGCCTTACAGAGAACCCAGCTAAAGTGTGCTAAGACTCCCAACACACATAAACTGTGAAATAATAAAAATGCATTGTTTTAAACTGCTAAATTGTGATAACAGTGTTGTATAGCAATAAATAACTTATACAAGAGTGTATGGAAACTTGGAGATTCCTGTCTATGTAGTTGACCATTATTTTTTCTTTCAAGGACTCTCCTAGCTTCCAGCAAGTCAGCCCTGTGTAATGCTTCCTTAGTAAAAATATCCTATTAAAATATTGAAGCATCATGGTATTGTAGAAAGAAGCTCAGGAGTCATACAGAGCTGGACTCAATTTCACCTCCACCACTTCCTTTCTGTGTAATCTGAGCAAGTCACTTTCTCTTCCCACCAGCATGACCATTCTTTTCCTCATCTAATAGAAAATGGTTTAATAGCAATATCTGTTTTTCAAGGTTGTTATGGGGATTAAATTAAATAATAGATTCTGAAGCATGGAGTCTAGTGCTTGAAACAGAGCAAGTACTCAATATATGGACTTTTTAAAAAATATATAACTTGCAAAGCGTTCCTAGGCCTGAAAAATACTAAGGATGAACACCATTGCTATACCTGCCCCAGATCTAGGACCATTTGGTCATCTGGAGTGACAGTTGGTAGTGGCATATTGACTGGTGACCATGGAATAGCCAGGCCCAGTAAATATTTACTGAAAGAATACATGGAAAATAAAAACAAACAAAAAAAAAGCCTGCACTAGACTGTGGATGCTGTGAGGATAATTGTGTTTGTGTTTTTCACTGCTGTATCCCCAACACTCAACACAGTGACTAGGACAGAAGAGATGTTCAATAGTTTCTGAATGAATGAATGAATGAATGAATGAATGAATGAATGATTATGTCATATATGGGGCATGAATGGAAGTATATTGGGTGTTTATTTCCAAGATGTGGCTCCTCCAACTGAATGGCTCCTCAGAGATCCCTGGTAGAAGCACTAGGACTACCCAGAGACTTCTTTTAGATTGAATTCCTTCTACTGCTGTCCTGGGTAACTGCTGATTTCCCCCAAAGGGAGACAAATATCTGTGAGTAAAAGGCCTTGGTTATTTAACTGGAATGAAATAGAAGTAGTATGCCACTTTTTTTTAGCATCTACTGAGTACTAGACACTGTTAGACTTTTTATGCAATTATCTGTCTCATTTATTTCTTACAATAACCTCTGGGTTAGGTATTAATATTTCCTTTATTTGGCAGAAAAAAATATGAGGTACACAGACATTCATTGCCTTGCCCAGGATTACACAGCTAGTAAGTGGCAGAGCTAGGATATGAACTTAGAACTGTCAAACTTTAAAGTTCATGCTCTTCCTACTACACAAATATAGGGACCTGGCAGTAGCCACAGACATTTAGAAACTCAAAGGGAATATCTTATTTGCCTTTATGCCTCAAGTTCTATCACAGTGATAGTTAAGTAGTAGAGATTCAATTAATGCTTAATAAACAAATCTATGAGTAAAGAACTCTTCCCATTCATTTATTCAACAAATATTTATTGAGTGCCTAGAGTATGCCTGGTATGAATAGGTAGGAGCTAGGGATACAATGGTGAACAATCTCTATGGAATATACATTCTAATTGGAGTAAATATAAACAAATAAACAAGAAGACATTAGATAATAATTACTACTCAGAAGAAAAAACAGCATGACACAATTAAGAATGGGAGGTCAGGGAAGGCCTCCCTAAGAGAGGATATTTAAACTGAATAACAAGAAGGAATGAGTCACGTGAAAGTCTGAGGGAGGTACATTTGAGAAAAATTAAAGAGCTAGTGCAAAGATCCTAAGGCAAGAATAAACTGAGTGTATGAGGAACTGAAAAAAAAAAAGAAAACTGTGTGATGGGAGCAAGTGAGAGAAGATGGTGAATGTTAAGAGGTAGACGTATTAATTAGTTTGAAAAAGCTTCTGTAACGAAGTACTACAAACCAGGTGGCTTAAACAACAGAAATTTATTGTCTCAGTTCTGGAGGCCAGAAGTCTGAGACCAAAGTGTCAGCAGGGTTACCTCCTTCTAGGGTTGTGAAGGAGAATCTATCCATGCCTCTCTCCTAGCTTCTCATGGTTTGTTGGCAATATGGCGTTTCTTAGCTTGTAGAAGCATTACCCTGATCTACATCTTCATCTTCACATGGTGTTCTCCCTGTGCATGTGCTTGTTTCCAAATGTGTTCATCACAGGACAAAAGTCATATTGAATTAGGGCCCACCCTTCTTCAGTATGACCTTATCCTAATTTAACTAATCACATCGGCAACAACGCTATTTCCAAATAAGATCACATTCTGAGGTACTGGACATTATGACTTCCACATATGAATTTTAGGTGGGCACCATTCAACACATAATATAAGGTTATTGAGATATACCAGATGAAAATCATGGAAGGCCTCAGAGGCCAGGATAGGGGGTTGGATTTATTCTAGATGTAATGGAAAATCACCAAAGAGTTTCAAATCAGGCAAGTGACATGATCTGATTTATGTTTTAAAAAGATTATTCTGGCTGCTATGTTAGGTTATGGTAGAAAACAGCTCTGTGACTGCATGAGTCATAAGGCTCCCCTGCTAGGGATGAAAATTCTCATCATAATAACCACTTATTGGACCTGAGGTTTTAGTTGTCATCATTTATCATCACTGTGCAGGAAAAAAAATATTAGCTCCCAATTGATGAGGTGAACATATCCTTACAACCACATATAAAATTTTTTTCTGGGTGTTTACTGATAAAAATTCCAAAAACAGATATAAGATCCTGGTAAAAATTTCAAATAACACCAAGGGAAGGAAATTAGTAAATATAGGACCCCAGATACTGCTCCCTCACCTCTATTCATTCACTTTTCTCCACACCCACATTTTATTTTTTAATGATTTGTTTATTTTTAATTTAATTTATTGGGTTGATATTGGTTAATAAAATTATATGGGTTTCAGGGGTACAATTCTATAATCCATTATCTGTATATTGTATTATGTTCACCACTCAGAGTCAAGTCTTCCATCACCATTTATCCTCCCTTTAACCTTCCCTGCCTCCACCACCCAGTTTCCCTCTGGTAATCACCATAGCCAAGATTTGGAAGCACACCAAGTGCCCATCAGTAGATAAATGGATAAAAAAGCTGTGGTACATTTACACAATGGAATACTATGTGGCTGGAAAAAAGAAGGAACTCTTACCTTTTGCAACAGCACAGATAGATCTGGAGAGTGTTATGGTAAAGGAATTAAGCCAGTCAGAAACAGACAAATACTATGTGATCTCATTTATATGTGGAATCTAATGAACAAAATAAACTAACAAAATGGAAACAGACTCATAGCTCTCATAGGGAAGGATCTAGGCAGGCTGGGTGAAAAAAATAAAGGAATTAAGCAACAAACAAACAAACAAACACCTCAAACACACACCCACATTTTAAAAGAAGCCTCTTTGGAGCTCCCCTTTCTAGAAATATTTCTGATCACCTCTACATGTCTCTATATAGATTCATACCCACAGTAAATTTTTTAAAAGATTTCACTTATTTATTTTTTGAGACGGGGAAGGGAGGGAGAAAGAGAGGGAGAGAAACATCAATGAGCGAGAGAAACACATGGGACCGAAACCAAAACCCAGACATGCGCCCTGACTGGGAATCAAAATGGTGACCTTTCACTTAGCAGGACAACACCCAACCAACTGAGCTATACAGGTCAGGGCCACACTAAATATTTAACACTAGGCCAACTGTCCAGCCAAGCAGGCTCCTATTATTCTCTTCCCATAAACTGGTCTGGAAACATTCAGGATAAACAGGAGCAGTCAGCCCCAAGATTAATAGTAGAAAGATCACTGGACTTGGGGTCAAAAACATTGAGATCTAGTTTCAGTTACAGCACTTCCCACTAAGTCTTAATCTTAGTTTTAGTTTCCTCGTATTTGCACTACTCACAGGGTTGTTATGATATTGAAGGTATTTGTGTAATAAAACATTTCTATAATATTGTAGACAACCCTCCTCTCCACTCCCCACATACACATAGCCATATCTGTTGGTATTCATCCAGATACAAGGGAGTTTTGGTTTTGTAACCAGAATTAGAAAGAGCAGTATGCTGGAGGACAGGCAAAGAGGGAAGGGATGTAATTGGCTTTGTCATGTTGGGTGATATCTGGAGTACAGAAGGGTCCTCTGAGTGGTTTTGCAGGCTTCAGATGTGACCATGTGGGACTTGGAACTGGAGGGAACAAAGTGGATACATCCCTCTTGAAAATCATAGCTGACAGACAGATTAGTTTGAGTGTGCCTGGGATGCCTTGATTTAGTGGTATGTTTCAGAAACTTGGAGGCGGATGTAATTGGAAAACATTTATGTGGGAGGGAGGTACCAAGATTCTGTGACTATTCAGGTGAGAAAATAGTTCTTCCACATTAGACTACCGGTTTATGCCATTCTGAATTGACCATGCTTTGTATTATCATCTAGGGAATGGTGTATTTTTTTTCATTGAATGTTTACTGTCTAGTAGTGCTCAATAAATATTGATTGAGTAAACTGACTATTCTTATACATTATCTACTTTATCGCTCAGGACTAAGTGAATAAGAATGATGTTTGGATACCCAATGTATAAAACCTAGTTTTCATATTCAGTTTCAATTCAACTCAACAGTCCAATGAGGCAGGTTTTATGTCATTCTTATCTTACAAATGAGGTTACTGATGTTCAGAGAGGTCAAATCACATGGAAAAAAAGCAACAGAGGCTAAAATAAACATGCTCCTGGCCACCTACAAAGGGTTGTATGAGATGGTGATTATATATTTCTGACTTGTAAAGTACAATATAAGATCTGGTCATGGATGGGTACATGTTGTGTCCCTGAAAGTTGGTGTACATCTAGGAAACAGACACATCTCCAGGCAGGAAACAGGAACTAAGGTGTCAAGCTTTACATAGCCAGCCATTCCACCAGTACTGTAGTTTTGGAGGTCCTTCTCTATGTTGGTATCTGGTACTTAGGATACAAGAGTGAGCAAGTAGAACAAAGAGTTCTTCTGGGCAGTGCTAAGATGGAGCCCACCAAATAGGAGGCTGATAAGGCTTCACAGTGGGATGAAGCCTGTAACAACACCCTTATATGGTTTTCTAAATACTAGTCAAAAATCTGGCACCAAACCTCCAGTAATCTGTATTTTAATACCCATTTCAGATGATTCTGATGCACAGTCACGGTCAGCCAGATGAGCTCCTTGAACATCACATTGACTCCCTTTTATTTTCCTCAAGTTTTCAGATTAAAAGTTCTACTTCCACCTCAGCTATTCAACAGACACACTTGGGCCAGCATGTTAAAATGGAATGATCTCCACCACACCCCAAGGCCAGTGAGGTAACCAGAAAAATTGCCTCAATGGAAAGGAGAAACTTGTGGAACACAAAGCCATACTGTGAGGACCAGAAGTCCTTTTTCAAGAGGAAATTCATCTCCAAGGCCAATATTAGAGATCCCAAGTTTTGTTTGATCAAGAAAGGTAGCAATTCCTTTACAGTAAGCCTCCAGTCCAGTTCCTCTGGCTCCAAATCCTATACTTCCCCCTTTCTGTCTTCTGTTCTATCTGCAGCCTCTTGAACTGAGATCGTAAAATGTCTATTTAGAGACACTAGCCGTGGACAATGCATAAGCATGGAACATCCTCAACTACCCAGTCTATGATAATTTGTTACAGCAGCTTGAATTTACTAAGACACCTGGAATAGTCCCAGTTTTGTGCCTGTTGTCCCTGGGTAATTATTAATATTACCATCCCACCATCCAAAGAGTCCTAGTCAACTCTGACTGGTGTGGCTCAGTGGGTTGTGCATCGTCCAGCAAACCAATAAACTAAGAAATAACTTGTGATTGAATTGTGTATTCCCAGCATTCAACTGTACATATGAATTAAGGTTTCTTGTCTAGCCTACCCTCAGGCACAGTTCTCTTCTGACCGACCCTTAGGTACATTAGTATCTCAATGATTGCACTGATGTCTGGTGGTTATTTCCAGGTTTTTCTCTGTGCAGCACCTGTATTAGATGATGAATTTGTGTGTACCTCATACTCTATCACAGCAACTTTATTTGAGCCCTACAATGACTAGACATGACATTTTAATTCATAGCAAGTTGTTGACAGCTGGTAATACCTAGATGTATTTTTTTTCTCAAAAGGTATTTAGATTAGAGGCCAGGTTGCTGATAGTGTAGAAGGATCCAGTAAAATGATAACATCAAAAACTGAGTTTTTTGTGCAATTTTAGGCTTATGAGGGAGTTATTTTTACATAGAGATATCCTTCCTGAAATGATGCCAAGTGAGCCAATGGTAGTAAAGTTCTTGGTAGCAACAAGATGTGAAGTCAACACTACTGCAAATGTGATCAAATGTCAACGGAAGGAATTCTTAAATGAAAACTTACACACACAGCAAACTGCCTTACTAGTGGTCTGGCTAACAGAGACAGGGGCATGTAGGAAAGACAAATCAGATGCAGAAAAAAATAGAGTAAGAAAGTAGGAAAGCCATACTTTAAAGTATAGTAAGTTCTCACAATGTCATTGACAGGTTCTGTGACTTTAAGTGAAATGACATAACAAAACCAATTTTACCACAGGCTAAATGACATAAACCAGTTAAGCATCTTATTAATGTTATAATGAAAGGATGTTAAACAAAGTTATTCAAGAATCTGCTGTATAGCTTTCCTGTTTTCTGTTTTCTAGAGTGGTGAAAAAAGGAAATGTTTGGTTATTCAACTACCTCCCTGAAAAGCCCCCTCCTTGGTCACTTGAGGGGGCTCACAATACACCATAAAAAGGGACATACTAACCCTACTTGATGGGTGATTGAAGAACATTTCAATCACCCATCATACTCCTTGTAAAAACTGACAGTAGGTAGTCAAGTGCCCTATCAAAGCCCATAATCTTACATCATTAAAAGCTCAAAAAGAGAGAAAAATTACAGCTCCCAGTTAATTCTCATGCTATCAGGAAAGTATCACCAATGTATGAGGCAGGAATACTTAAGTAGTCATAATAAATGAGGTATCTGGACTCTCTCAGAAAATGTAAGCTGCCCCTCATTTGTCTCTTTATGGTAAAAAGTATTACTGAATCTGTAAATGTAAAAATAATTACTTAATAAATCTTTTTAAAGAAGTGAGCTTTCTAGTAGTTTTCAGTTGCCTTTTATACTATCCTCTCCCAACCCTCGTACCCTGCCCCCCTGATTTTATGATTAAAAATCAGGTACAAAATTGAGAGTCTTCAAAAATACACCAGACACCAAGTTGGATAAAGCTGTGCTTTATTACATGCATAATTACAAAATCTGTGCTAAGTGGAAATGTATAAAGCAATGGCGACCTGGGTTTAAGCCACACAGAGAAAGGGCTAAACAATCCCATTAAACCTTTTGCCAATGTCCATTCCATTGCCTTTAACATGATTGTTTCCATTTCATACAATTTGCATAGCACTTACTAGTCAAAGTACTTTCCATTCATTGTCTCAATTTATCCTCACAACAACCCTGTGAGGTAGGTAGGGCAATTAACACTATCCCCATTTTGCAGATGGGAACACTGAGGCACAGAACGGTTAAGATCTTGAGGCTAGTTAGTAGAAGCATAAGGAATAGAAACCCGGTCTCCTAACTCCCCAGCCCATGTCTTCCTTTTTAGACTGTTGCTATACATGACCAAGGAGTAGAATGAAGTGAGCAGGACTCACAGCTTTGGTACAGGCTGTGCCTATGAATGGGTACCAACATCTCTAAAAGTTAGAATAAAGCTAAAAAAGCATGACTATAGGGTTGGCAACACTCAAATAAATAAATGCTCTGAACAGCTCAATACCAAGCTTCCTGTGGAAACTCAGACTACATTAGCTTTGGTTGGTGCTAGTTTCTGTATGCCTAGTTGATGTGTACAGGTTAGCTCTAGCAAAACTTCTACCAAATCTTAGGAACTAAATGTTGAGTCAGACATATTTTCTTTGGCTACTGCAGTTGGAGCCTGCCATACATATGAGCTTATTTCAGAGATATTCACATAGTGGTCCATGGGCTAAACCCTCTGATCCTCCTAGCCTCATTGGCTCACCTAAAGGGTGTGGTATTTCTCCCATAGCCAGAAATGAATGGATAGAGGTAAGAGCAGGATGCTGGCCTTGGTCAAATGAAGAAGAGTCACCACCATGACATCAATGCCATCCTTAAGTGATATGGCCAGGGTACTGTCTGTCAGGCTCAGCACCTTTCTGGCCTGTACCTAGTTATCAGCAGCATAGCTCAAAAGATAGTTTAAAAGAACAAAATATTAAACACATCATTTTATCTAGAATGAAATTAATTCTTAATCATTACATAGTCCCAAAAGACCAAATACATATTTTTAAAGTACATACTTATTAAGAAGCTGAGTACTAAAAAGGCAGGACAATGGAAGAGAAAGGAGGGAGAAGCAATAAAGTAAAATGAAGGAGGGAAAAGGAACACTCTTAAATGACCATATATTTTGAGATACACTCAATATGATAATGAGGCTGAAGATTTCTACCCTGATAAAACCATCTCAGGCCATTCCCTTGTCCGCATTTTGCCAGATAGCATTTCACTTACCAAATCCTAGACTGCCTCTGACTTTCAATAGGTTTGAACTAGTAGATTATAATAAGGTTTAGCAATGAATATAAATCTGACATCAGGATGCTAAAGTCCTTGACACTCCCAATAAATACCACTGGCTTTTGCCCCAACAGTGGAGCAAAGCTCCATTGGCCCTATCAACTCAGAGAATTATCTTTCATTCTCTATTTTCAGAATGATCCTCTTCTTTCTCCAAGGCTCACATTTGAAACAATATGCTTGTAATAATTGAGAAAGTTTTGAATTTAGAGGAAGAGTGAGAGAAAGAGAGAGGTGGGGGGGAAGAGAGGGAAAGAAGGTGGGATAGAAGGAGAGAGGAGAGGCAGAGATCATTTTTTTTAAACCCTCATAATGTTATACCGTTACATGCCTTTCTTTAGGCAAGGCATTCATTTACTCCATGACTGTGCAAACAGAGGCTGAAGACCCTTTGGCAGGAACTTAGAGGTAGGAATATATGACTGTGGGATTGGGCTGGGTGAGTCCCAAGAGACCCCATCCAAGAAATGCAAACTACACACATTGAATACTTTCTTTCTTGGGTGATTACCACAGTGGAAAAAACAATTTTGTTTCCTACATCACTTGAAAACCTTGCCCAGATCCAGATGTTCAGAAATGAGACTGTAGTCAGCAAACATTTGTGGAATAACCTGAATTTGCTAACACCCACTATTCCAAGAACTTCTCTCCTTAGAGCAAACAACTGAAACTGAAGCACAGCAAAGTTGAGTGGTCGCCACAGGTACATTACATTGATTTCACTTCAAATTTATACAGCTCCCTGAGCTCTGATCTGAGAAAATTTCGCCTTTTTCTTTCTAATATACAACTACATACTGGAGAGGCTAAAAATATAGATTTAAAAATATTTTGCTATCAAAATTCAAGACAATCTACCAAAAGCTTATCATTTAGGCAATGGCAGTAGTGGCTCCCCTCCTACATGAGTAAGTGTCTTGCCCTATATCAAGGCTTTCCATAAAAGTAGACTCACTCCAGCTAAATCCTTTTGCCTGGAAAACCTGGTCTTTGGGAGACTATTTGACTTCTTGTTCCCCTGAGGCACATGATCAAGTTGTTTATAAATGCCAGGATATATGGCTGGCCTTCCTTCCACCATCTTACACAAACTCATATATTTTCCTACTATGGCTTTTCCATTACCATAACTCTCCATTCCCTCTCCAAAGTAAATACAGGCAATCCCAGAAGTGGTAAAATATCAAGGTTTTAGGATAGTTAAGTTCAGAGCACACATATAGACATCTATGTTTTAAAAGACTCAATATTCTATCTCCTGTTTACTTTCTAAATTCCTAATTTTTTTCAGGGTTTTCAAAAGCTCAATACTCTATGCACTGTCATGAAAGATGCTCTGCTGTTTTCTCTGAACTCATGTAGGTAAATACTACCAATGTAGGTAAATTGATTCTTCACAGTACAACGTGGTCAGTCATCAGTATGTACTCTGGCGATATAAAATACACTGGCTATTTCAAATTGTCAATATTGTCTTCACAGTCATTAAATACTCAGCTTCAAAAATTGCACTCCTTATAATTTATTTTAAAAAAAGATACTGTGGGATAACAAGTACACTTTCCTTCTCATCACCCAACAGAACAAACCAATATCAAGACCCAACTAGAATGGGTGATTCAGATACTTAAAACATATAGCAACAATTACGTTCGATGATGAACTCTATTGCATGCTAAGTTTTTAACAACATATTTGCTCCCTCTACACCTGAACAGTTTCTTAACATGATTGAGAATTACTTAACAGCCTTAGACCATACCAAGTCTCCATTACTTTATCATTCTCATGTTCAAACACAATTGGAGATTGACTACAGAAATTTATACTGTGCTCTGCTCTTTCTGTAAAGGGTTCAAATTCAGGCTTTTGTACCAAAACAATCGAACTGCTTTGCAGTTAAATTAGCAAATTAATCATTTGCTCCACCAGCTGGCAAAATCAAAGTACTGTCAATATCAAATTATTCACCAGATAATATCTGTTCTGTGCACTATACCACCTCTGTTCCATAGCTGGGCTGAGCCAAAATGATGCCAGAGCCAGAAAAAAAGGAAAGAATCTGAACAAACATCTAAATACAAATGATTTTGGAAGTGGCCATTATTTAACATTTTCAGCCCCCTGATTCTTCCCTCCAAAGGTGTAACTAATCATCTATTAACTACTTGGGCTCATCTAATTTTTTACATTAAGATCTGAACATACAAAATATAGCAGACTTTTACAAATCTATAGACTCACTCCTTTAATGGCTGGATGTCTACCAGATATTTTTTCTTGGAAAATCCTGAAGTATTTATTAGCATTCTTTTGTAAATCATTCCCTTGTGTTGGCCAATTTTCTTTTTTAATACCAAAAGAGACTAGTTTCAACTCATATTCATTTTAAAATCAGATTATCTAGTCTTTTGCCATTGAAGTCTGTGGCCATTTGATGCTACTGACAGACTTCCCTATATTGGCTTTGTTTGTTGGTTAAGTATGTTTAATTGCTGAATTAGCAATATTGTTAAGGTGCTGAGTTAGCAGTCTACAGGGAACGCTAGCTGCAATTAGCCAACCTTGAAGCCAAACCATAGGATTAGACATATAATGGATACCATACACTACAGCTACTTCTAGCATATGAGTTACAAGAATTCCTGAGAAGCTGAGGTTAATGGATGAGATTTATCAGGAATGAGGTACCAGGGATATTGTACTCTGGAGGGCCAATCGGTGCTTAGCATCTAGAAAGCTTACCTTGGCACAGTGTTATCTGATTTTTTCAATTTAGTCTTTGAAGTAGCACCTTAACGCTGGCTCATCTGTCTAAAATTAAAAACAGAGCCTAGAAGAAACACAAAGGCAAACTTAGACACCCTCCATATCACTACTGCACTACAGAAGGCAACAAAATCTTTCATGTCATCTAATACTAGAAATACTAACATTTCCTGATTTGCAAACTTTAGTTGGGTGGCTGATAAGAAAAGTTAGGTAGTGAACCAGAAATATACAGATAAGAACTTTGGTTTCTACTCAGTATAGAGGGGTGGAGACCAAAATAACCACATCTCATGTGAGAAAAACAGTGGCATGGAAGGGACAAAAGATGTAAAGAGACTGAGTCATGACTTTCATGCAATATAACCTAGAGAGTTTTTCTTTTTCATTAAAATGCTAGGGTGATATACTTAAAATAAAAAACTCTGGTGACTGCCTTAATAATTTAAAGATAAAAGTCCAAATAAGCCTTAACTACCTGGTTCTGGGCAATACCATAAATTCAGATTTGGAAAAGATCCGAACTAAGAGTAAAAAAAAAAAATCCTAGAATCCAGAACCAGAAGCTCTTAAAATGAGGTATGACGTGTTTGGGGAGAGAAGGTGGATGGCTGGGAAATATATGCCAAGTGACTGCTGATTCTAGGCCAGAAGGATGGAGAGAAGTGCTGGGAAAACACCTGTAAAATGGGAAAGGCTGAACTTTCACCCCTGGCAGTTAATTCTCACTGCTGTGGGCATTGGTGTGGAAATTGAGACATGACAGCAGTGACTGGGTTACAGAGCAAAGCCAATGACTATGTATTACCTCTGGTCCATGTGTCATAAGATTACTGAGGTTTGGTTTACAATTTAACTAGCCCTGGGAATTATTTTTTCTAATAGAAATGATTAACCAGGCAGAATGTTCGATCCCAAAGAGAGGACTAGGGACTGAGGAGTAGGAAAGGGCAAAGAACGGAAGAGGAACAACTGCACATGGGTAAAACTGTAGAAAATGAAACAGTGATTGGAATGGTGGTGGCTCTGTAATTCCACCAGGTGTCCCTAGACTGTGATGTTTTCTACTGCAGTTAAGGTGGTAGGAAATTCATACAGGCACCTTTTCAATTGGATACAAGCACCTTTGATGTCACCAGGCCTTGTCCACACCCTGGATCTTAGGATGGTTCTTCATTTTTATTTAGAATTCTAAGGAGCCTCAAGAGAGTCACAGCTGCCTATTATGTTCCAATGTCTTGAATATATTTGAAAGTACCCCAAGCCAAAATTCATATTCACAGGGACGACACTAGCCTGTTCTATGTACTTAACACTGGGAGGAGGCATGGGCATCCAGTTATGTTAGTACTGGTTGTCTTCATGAAGGAATGCATGAGAATGCAGATACAGCTCAGAATCTTCCCTAGTTTACCAGTATGCAGCCTAGACTTGGTTCTCTTTACTATCCTTACATATTCCAGAAGCCTAAAGCACCATCACTCACAGAGGTGGCATCTGGGTAAGAGGATGAGTTGGAACCTCACAAAGTTTTAAAACTCCTAGTCATTGACTTGCTTAGAACTTCACTAATCATTCATCTTGAGAAATCATTTCTTGCTTTTAACAAATTCATGCAAATTCCTTGTCTACTAGCTAACAAATACCATCTGGAAAATTACCCTTCTTGCAGACAAGGAGAAATCTCTATAACTTATCTTTGTGCACTTGAGGAATACCAGAAACAAGCAAGCTATATAATCAACTTCTATAAATTCTTTTAGAGGAGATTAACCAAAGCAGCATTGTCTTATAATAAGATATTAAAATTAACATATACATACACACACAAACTAATAATGCTAAATATTGTAACAGGAACAAGATAACATTTGAACTGAATTTTCACAGTCTGGAAAATACCATTACTATTTTCCTTCTGGCTTTCTTTTCTTTTCTGTGGTTGGAAAAGTAAAGCCACTTAATTCACACTTCATTTTTCACCAATGATAGTTAGAGTTAAAAAAAAAAAGTGACTTTCATGAGTTTCCTGCGGGCTATCGGTCAGGACAGTTGGAACTTTTCTTGCATAGTTTTCAGTGATTGCATATTGGCTAACGATTATATTTTAAATTAAAAAATTACTTTAAGAAAGAAAAAGAATTAAACCACAGCAATCTTATTTAATCTTTCATGAAATCTTCTTAATGCAATATCACAGAAGCCTAACCACATATTCTCCTAAAGATAAGATTAATTTCCAGAAATTATTATGTAATACAACTGGTTAACTTGTAGGAAAGACACAACACACTAATATAATTTCACCATTCGAACATGGGAAATGTGTTCTGGGTACCCAGTCAATAAAATATATCCATGGTTTGCAATGTCCTTCTTGTGATTCTAGTTGAAAAGAATGGAATCAGGATCTTGGTTTGCCATTTGTGCTATATGCTTTAATACATCCTTCTTGGTAATAATTCCAAGCAATCGCCTAAAAGACAAAAGAAGACAACAAAACAAAAATAAATGTGTAGCCAAAACACCATTCTCAAAGGTGACACTTTTCCTCCTCAGTCTTTTTCAACTTTGAACACTACCTACACTTATAGATGATGAGAAAACAGGACTAGGATACATATACCAGGCCTGTGTGAAAATGCAGGGGTCCCTGAAAGCACTGCAGGCATTACTACCTCTAGGTCTGAAATCCTGTTATGGTCTCTGGTTTAAACATTCTTTTCTGCATATATGAATCTTAATTACCTTTTGCAACACAGTTCAAATGTCCGTTTTCCAGAACACCTTCCCTGCTTCTACAAGCCAGCAATAACTATGCCCTCCTCCCAGCAACAACATGTTCTGTTTTACTTGTCTTGTTTGCTGTTGTGCTACATGCACTTGTATGTTCTTAGTGTCCCTATAACACTGCATACTCTCTGAGGGCAGAGAAGGGTTTTATTCATTTCTGTGTGTCTCCCCAGAGTCCAGCAGAATATATTCTTATATGAAGTAGGGATTCAGTAAATATTGAGTGAATTAGCTAGGAAAAGTCCCCTTCCTTATTTAAATCCTATAAGACATTTGGGAGTTTCACGCAAGATGGAGCATAGGTAGAAACTCTTCACTTCCTCAAACAACCAAAAGGAGGATAATGACAAATCTAAAACCAATAATCAAATAAAAGTGCCAGAAAATCAAACTTCATGGAACTCTTTCAACCAAGGAATTAAAGAAAAAATCAACCAGAACAACCAGACCAGTAAGGCAGTGGACCACGCAGGCCAACTCAGAAAAACCGTGGTGAGGCTGTGGCTAGATGGGCCAGGCTGACAGAAGGCGAAACCGAGACTCAGAGTTGACTGTGCACGATGGCTGGGGTTGCCATGGTGGGAAAAACTCCCAGTCTCACATGAGTCCATTGAAAAATGCACTAGAGACAAACAGGTGAGCTGCACTGTTCCCTCTCTGGTACCTCCCCACAGGCAGTGCTATAGCACAACAAAGAGGGTTGCCCTGCCCAGGTGAATACCTAAGGCCCTAACCCCTTACAACTTATCAGGTGACCTGAGACAAAGAAATATGGCCCAAATGAAAGAACAGAGCAAAACCTCAGAAAGAGAACTAAGTGATGAGGAGACAGCCAACCTATCTCATGGAGAGTTCAAAGCCCTGGTAATCAAAATGCCAACAGAACTGCTTGAGCTTCGTTGAAAAGTGAAAAAACAAATGAACAATACCCAAAATGAAATAAAGCAAAATACTCAGGGAACCAACAGTGACAGGAAGGGAAAGCAGGACTCAAATCAACAATTTGGAACAAAGGGAAAAAACAAACATCCAACCAGAACAGAATGAGAAACAAGAATTCAAAAAAGTGAAGAGAGACTTAGTAACCTCTGGGACAACCTGAAATATTCCAATACCCAAATAGAGGTGTGCCAGAAGGAGAAGAACAACAGCACAAAATTGAAAACTTATTTGAACAAATAATGAAGAGAAACTTCCCCATTCTGGCAAAAGAAATAGAGTTCCAGGAAGTCCAGGAAGCCCAGAGAGTCCCAAAGAAGGTGGAGCCAAAGAGGAACACACCAAGGCACAGCATCACTAACTTACCCAAGATTA
>PVIA01016738.1:0-17919 GCA_004024845.1 Tonatia bakeri | reverse complement strand
CCCTCCCTCCCTCCCTCCCTCCCTCCCTCCCGTTACCACCCTCCCCCTATCTTTTATCAATGTGTCCTTTAACTTTAATCCTATAAACCCCTCCCCCTCTCCCCCAAAATCCCTCTTCTCTCTCCTCTGGTCACTCTCCACCTGACCTCTAATGCAGTGTCTTTGACTATACCCTGCTTCTTTCTTTGTTTTGTTGTTTAGGTTGCTGTTAAAGGTGAAATCATATGGTATTTATCTTTCACTGCCTGGCTTATTTCGCTTAGCATAATGCTTTCCAGTTGCATCCATGACGTTGCAAAGGGTAGGAGGTCCTTCTTTCTTTCTGCTGCGTAGAATTCCATTGTGTAAATGTACCATAGTTTTTTGATCCATTCATTTACTGATGGGCATCTAGATGGGCAAATAACAGGGACAAATCCAGAGATAATCCAAAATAGCCATTTTAGCCAATAGTAAAAAAAAACACCTTTTCTCACTTCATTTTCCAGATCTGACAGAAACAAAGCAACAAGTCTATTTTCCTCGCTGGGGTTGGCACTAATATTTAAAGAATTAAACAAAATACAGAAAAAGTAAAAACCAGAAGTCAGACTTCCATACAAAGTTATGTAAATCCAATCATTGAAAATTTATAAAAACCTGTTAGTCCCCCTTAGCTGTTTTGCTTTCCAGTTTCAACTATCCTGTCAAATGTGGTTCAACCATATTAAATGGAAAATTCTAGAAATAAACAATTTATAAGTTTTAAGTCTTGCGCCATCCTACCCTTTTGTCCAGTGTATTCAGGCACGTTAGTCACTTAGTAGCCATCTCTGTTACTGGATTTACCATCACGGTTACTGCTGTGCTTGTAGTCAAATAACTTTCGTTTTACTTAACAATGGCCTCAAAATACAAGAGAAATATTGCTGGTAATTCAGTGCCAAAGAGAAGCCCTAAACTTTATCAGAGATATATATGAAAAGAACAAAACATAGCATACGAGAGATCTGTCCAGAAGGTATTCAGCCACATATGAAAAAGACATTTACTGAAGATACAAGATACACTGTACACAGCACAATGACAAAGGTGCCTCAGTCCCCTTCAAAGTAGGCACCTTGAGATCTCACACAGTTCTCCCAGTCGCCATCAGCTGCCCCATGTATTTTTCTGAACCTCATCGACGCTCTGAAATCTCTTCCCTTTCAAAGGTGATTTTAGTTTTGGGAAAATCCAGAAGTCACAGGGTGCCAAATCTGGGCTGTAACAGAGCTGAGTCACCTAGATGATTTGATGTTTTACAAAAAAAACTCTGCATGAGATGTTACGCATGAGGAGTGTGTTGTCAGGATCAGGCTGCCAATCACCAGTTGCCCGGATCAGGCTGCCAATCACCAGTTGCCCATAGCTGCTGGTGGGCAACTGAATCATCCCAATGGTTTCCACAGAGGAAGTTCAAGCTTAACGCAAAACTTGATGCAGATTCAAGGCTCTACTCACTCAGTCATTTTGAATCAGACGACCACACAGTAAACATGCTTACTCAATGGCATCTATGCCCCAACTGACTAGTACAGTAAAGTTGTCAGGGTTCACCCATGCACATTCCAGCCCACTGTCCTTGGCTGCCAGGTTATATAGATGGCACACAAACTGTTCTCATTATATTAACAATGGCTGGACATTTCCTGGACAGTCCTCGTTTGGTACTGTTTCAGTATTTCAACACCATTTCAAGGCATCCACTGCGGGTCTTGGAACTAATTCCCTATGGAAAGGTGGGACTATAGTATAGAGAAAAATAGCAATAGCATGGCTCCTACTATCATAACTAATTAATCAACAAGATGAATTTGTTTTGTTTTTATTTGCCCTTTTGCACTGGGGAAAGGGAGGTCAAGACAAACAGTAAGTAGATTTATTTAAAATACAAAAAGCTTAACATTTTAATAGTCATTCAGCTTCACTGAAGAAATTCACTGAGTAAACAGAGAATGTAAATGATATTAGCAAATATATCCTAAATAAAGAACATTAAGTATTTTTAATTTGCTATTTTTAGAAGTAAATGTGCCCAGTCCATTTACCTTGATCTAGACCCACATAGTCAACAACATACTGGGATCGCCTGGATGCCTCAGTGATATCTCAAACCCAGCTTTTTCTAAACTAAATTCTTTTTAAAGACTTTTATTTATTTATTATTTTAGAGAGAGAGGAAGGGAGGAAGAGGATGAGAAACATCAACTGCCTCTCATACCTGCCCCAATCAGGGACCAAACCTGCAACCCAGGCATTCACGCCACAGACCTTTTCACTTTGCTGGCCAATACCCCACAAACTGAACCACACCAGCCAGGGCTAAATTTAATTCTTGTTTAGAAAGATTTTATGTATTTATTTTAGAGAGACAGGAAGGGAGGGAGAAAGAGAGGGTGAGAAACATCTCATGTGTGAGAGAGAGATGTGTAAGAGGTAACGCTGACTGGTTGCCCCTCACATGCCCCCAACCAGGGACCTGGCCCACAACCTAGGCATGTGCCCTGACCAGGATCCACACCAGCATTCTTTTGGTTCACAGGCCCATCTTCAATCCACTGGGCCACACCAGCTAGGGCTAAGCTTAACCTTCTTATTAACCATACTCCTTCTCCCAAACTGTGTTTCTTAGTAAGTATTTTCAGTCTCACTGAATGGCCCTAGTGCCCAAATCTGAAATCAGAAAATCATCTTCATTTTTTCAGTCCCTAACTACAACCACTCACATATTTCTCAATTCAGTCCTTTCTCTCCAACAACAGAGCCATTAATTAAATCCAACCTCTCCGATACTCATCTCTCACCCAGCCAAAACACTTTAATTGGCCTCACTGGTAATCCTCTTCTACTCTGGTCCTTTGTGCTTCTCACCATAACATCCTACTTTCTCAATCTTATTTGTTCGGTCCTTTGTGCTTCTCATCCTAACATCCATTTTTCTCAATTCTGTTTGTTTTAAAAACCATTTCTTCTTCTGATTACTTTATAAATCTCATTTGCCCTCAAGCCACCTGAAATGCAAACATGTTCCCAAACAGGGAAGCAATCCTGACTCACACAGTACTGAAAAGTCACTCTACCAAATAAGATTTTGTTGAGGTTTATTTGGTTATTTTTATTATTTTAAGAAAAAAATGGAAAACTTTTTTCAAGCAATACATATTTAAATACCAAATATTAATGATTTACGGTTTTCCAAACAATGAAAGTCCCTTCTACCCAGATACATATTATTCCCACTCTCCTTTGAAAATCACTGTTATCAGCGTAGCAATCTTAGTCTGGCTGACCTCATCCATTTCTATTACATTACTGTAATCACAATCTAGACACTAATCACTTCTATCACCAGTTCAGTCTCCTCTCTCTGAACTCCAGGACCACATACACACTAGCAATATAGACATCTCCATTTGGATATCCACAGCAACTCAATATAAGAACATCCAAACTAAACATTTTACTTCGTAGCCCATCCTCCCCACTCCCAGCCAAAACAAGAAATAAACGCTTGCTCCTCTTCCAGAGTTCTCTGTATCAGAGAATGACACCACTAACCAAGTAACAACCAAAATATTATCCTTGACTCCTTCCCAATCACCAAATTCTGTCCAATCTATCTATAATGATTTATTTCTGATATTTATCTATTGTACTTCTTTCCACATCAAGGACATAGTAAATTTATTCAGATCACCATTATCTATTGCCTGGATTATCTAATGACCACATCACAAATCTAGTGGCAGACCCATTCTCACCACTGCAACCACAGTGATCTTCCTAACTTAAAGGCTTGCTTCTTTCCTGCTCAAATTTTTCAACAGCCTCCACTAAATTTAAAGTAATGTCCAAACTCCTCAACCTGTCTTACAAGGACCCGTGTGATGCAACCCTTTTCTGTATCTCACCACTAAGCAAGTCCATTTCCATTCGCACTTCCTCGCTCTAGTCATCTTTCAATTTGTTTTAAATCAAGAAACTTTCAAATTCACAAAATCTTCTGAGAACATAGTCCTCTTTTATTCATCTAGCTAAATTCTAAATCATCCTTCAGATCTCAACTTAAAGGCTTTCCCCAAAATACATCCCCTGAAACCCTGGAATATGGTAGACTGCATTCTTTCCAAATACTCACCTCCCTTCCATCAGAGAATTTTATATCTCCACCCACTGACATGTTGTTTGCAATACCTCAGGTGAAGAGGAAAAATAGCCCTGGCAAGGTAGATCAGTTAGATGAAGCATCACCTACACACCAAAAGGCTGCAGGTTCAGTTCCCAGTTGAGACACGTATAGGTGGCAACAGATCGATGTTTCACTTTCACATCGATGTTTCTCTCTCTCTCCTTTCCTCTCTCTGTAAAAATCAATAAATATATCCTCGGTGAGGAATTAACAGAAACAAAAAATCCTGGCTCCGTTGGTTAGAGCATCCTCCCATAAACTGAAAGGTCACAGGTTCGATTCCCAGTCAGGGCACGTGCCTAGGCTGCAGGATGGTCCAGTCACAGTATCTATGAGTGGCAGACAATGTTTCTCTCCCTGGCATGAAAGTCTGTCTCTCTCTTTCCATCCCCTTCTCCCCACTCTCTAGAACCAATGAGCATATACTCAGGTGAAAATAAAAAAAGGGAGAGAAAATTTCTCCTCCACATGGATGTTGGCCTTGGCCACATAACTTGCTTTAACCAACAAATGTGAGCAGATGCGATAGATGCCATTTGCAGGAATAAACTTAAAAAGCCATCAAGGTTTCCTCTAGCTATTTCTGCCAGTAGAAAGGCACATGCAGACTGGGACTGCTCCTTCAGCCTGGGTACTGGAATAAGAAAAATGTGTCTCTCCTTTTTTTAACCCATTTACCTCTATTTCAAATGTGACCACAAGAAAACTTTTAATCCCATGTGACTCACATTATATTTCTAATTGGACAACACTAAAAACATAAGGTTTATATCTAGAAATGAATGCCCTCTGACAATAACACAAAATTCTTAATTGATTAATCATCAAAATTAGATGAATTTCAAAAGTCTAAAACTGAAATTCCTATAACAACCTCTAACACTGGGTATTTTTAAGTTTATGTAATTTTGTTCTGGTTATTACTTTGACTTATGTTAAAAGAAAGTGAGAGAATAAAATGAATATGAAAGGAGAAAAAGTTGACTAGAAGGCTATTGAGTCAGCTGCCTCTAAATCCTATTTCAGATTTTAGGTTACCAAAATAAGTCATTCACTCTCAAATAACCACTCAGAGCAAGCGCCAATTGAGGTTTTTGTGTTCCAGTGGCTGCTGCACATATATAATTGCAGAGAAATGTCAAAGCAATTCTCCAAAGGTTGTGTAAGCTGTAAATAAGACATTTTCAAGTTCTAGACTATCTCATTAAGCATCCACTTTTTCATGAGTTCAAGGGCTACCTCCTTACCATAATACGCTGCTTCTTTGTTCTCTTTAGCCTTGTAGGACTGTTTCTTTCCTTTTTTTTTTTTTAAGATTTTATTTTTTTAGAGAGAAGGGAAGGGAGGGAGAAAGAGGGAGAGAAACATCAATGTGTGGTTGCCTTTCATGCACCCCCAACTGGAGACCTGGCCTATAACCCAGGCATGTTCGGATTGGAAATCAAACCAGCGACTTTTCAGGTCATAGGCCAGCACTCAGCCCACTGAGCCACACCAGCTAGGGCTGTTTCTTTCAATAACATACTTGACAGCCTTAAAGGAAGTAATCTGGAAGAGTATGGAGGTTAAATAAGCGAAACTATAACCGTAAGAGTTCTAAGGGAGACGACAAAGCACCAAGTCAAGATTTGCTTTTTATCCTATTTTTCTCTCTTTGGACCAGTTAAGTTAAAAATAACTCTTATGGCCCTGGCTGGTGTGGCTCAGTGGACTGAGTGCCGGCCTGTGAACCAAAGGGTTGCCAGTTCAATTCCCAGTCAGGGCACATGCCTGAGTTGTGGGCCAGGTCCCCAGTAAGGGGCGTGCTAGAGGCAACCACACACTGATGTTTCTCTCAATCTGTTTCTCCCTCCCTTCCCCTCTATCTAAAATAAATAAATAAAATCTTTTAAAAAAGAATTGATTCTGATAGCCCTGGCCAGTGTCATCATGTAAACTGAAAGGTCATGTTTGATTCCCAGCCAGGGCTCATGCACGGGTAATGGGTTGGGTTCGGTCCCTGGTAGGGGTGCATGCAAGAGACAACTAATCGATGTCTCTTTCTCATATCAGTGATTCTCTCCCTCATTTTCTCCCTCCCTGTCTCTAAAATCAATAAAAGAAAAAAAATTCGCTGCCCTGGCTGGTGTGGCTCAGCGGATTGAGCACTAGCCTGTGGACCAAAGGGTCGCTAGTTCAATTCCCAGTCAGGGCACATGCCTGGGTTGCGAGCCAAGTCATGCCCCTAGTAAGGGGTGCGCAAGAGGCAACCACATATTGATGTTTCCCTCTCTCCTTCCCTTCCCTCTCTTTAACAATAAATAAATAAAACATTTTGAAGAAAGAAAACATTCTGATAAAGTGAAATTTTCCAACTAAGATCTAGTGTCCTGCCTGTAGTACTGCCTACGAAGTAATGTAGCACAGATGCAAAGACACAGCACAATAAACATAGTCATCAATAATAATATAATACCTAGTCACTAAATGTATGCATCATTCACAACTACCACTGTAAGTTTAATAATAAAGATGTACAATAATGCATTTAAGAACATACCAACACTCACAGCTTTAAGTCAATAAAAATCATATAAATGTTACAGAATACACATGCAGTCAAAAAATAGTACTTAAGAGAAAACTAAAGTATCAATACACATTAAAAACAATTGTAAATATAAATTAAGAACTAGAAATAACAGTATTTCTTTTTTTTTTTAAGATTTTATTTATTTATTTTTAGAGAGGGAAGGGAGGGAGAAAGAGAGAGAAACATCAATGTGCGGTTGCTGGGGACTGTGGCCTGCAACCCAGGCATATGCCCTGACTGGGAATCGAACCTGAGATGCTTTGGTTCGCAGCCCGCACTCAATCCACTGAGCTATGCCAGCCAGGGCTCGAAATAACAGTATTTCAAAGGCAACTATTCCCAACCACATACTTGTTCTCCTCTACAAAATCTGATTGCCTAATAAAGAACTAAGCCAACCGGCTAACCACACAATACAATTGTTTAAAAACCATCATTAAAGTGCTTCTACTTGTAGACATTCCCAAGTGAGCAATTTCTCCCCCAACATGTAATACAATTTAAGAATTCCCCTATTTCAGGCTGGTGTGGCTTGGGTGGATTAAGCACCGGCCTGCAAACCTAAAGGTCACAGGTTCAGTTCCGGGTTGGGGCACACGGTCAGGGCACATGCCTGGGTTGTAGGCCAGGTCCCCAGATGAGGGCATTCTCAAGAGGCAACTGATTGAAGTTTCTCTCACATATCGATGCTTCTTTCCCTCCCTCTAAAAACAAATAAATTGTCTTTTTTTTTTTAAGAATTCCTCTGTTAAAGGCACCCTACAAGTACTGGTATGGGAATTTTTTAATGCAGATTTCTATTAAATACATACCAGTTTGTAAGTTTCAGCCTTCTACCCTGACCAGGTAGCTCAGTTGATTAGTGTTGCCCCAATACACCAAGGCTGTGGGTGGGCTCCCCAGTCAGGGCACATACAAGAATCAACCAATGAGCCCTGGTCAGTATGGCTCAGTGAATTTATGTACCAGCCTGTGAAGTGGCCTGTGAACCAAAAGGTCACCAGTTGTGTGCAGTTGCATGCATGGGAGAGGCAAATGATCAATGTTTCTCTCCCTCCCTCTCCCTCTCAATAAGTAAATAAATAAAGTCTTTTTTAAATCTTTATTTTTTTAAATAAATAAATCTCATTTACTTATTTTTAGAGAGAGCTGGAGAAAGAGAGTGAAACACTAATGTGTGGTTGCCTCTTCAGCGCCCCCTACTGGGGAACCTGGCTGGCAATCCAGGTGTGTGCCCTGACTGGGAATCAAACCAGTGACCCTTTGGTTTGCAGGCCAGCACTCAATCCACTGCGCCACACCATCCAGGGAAATAAATAAAATCTTTTTTAAAAAATCAACCAATGAATGCATAAATATTAGAACAAAAATCTATGTTTCTCTCTCCTCTTTAAAATTATTTTTTTTTAAGTTTCAGCCTTGTTTTCAATTGTCATCATTAAGAGGAACTCTTCATATATATCCTTTTATTTCAATTTCAGTAAATGATATGAAAAAGCCTGTGCTGTCCGGTCTAAATTAGGTGGCTACTGCCATTTTTACATGGTTCAGTACCTATTACAGACTTAGAATTTATCTTATACTAACATTTGATAATAGTTCAACTGCTCAAAAGATATCTGAAAGACGTCTGAAAAGAATATGGCAGATTCTCCCAAGTAATTCTTTTACTCCACCAATGTTTGGAGTGTTATTTTTTTCCAAAGTAGGGCACCTTTAGAATAATGCTATATTTAGTAGAGCTAGAGTACTTCTCCAAAGCAATCAAAAAATCCTAACAGGGCAAAAAAAAAGAACCAGACTACCTCACCCTTAAATGGACCTTATACCACAAACTGACACAAAAGTGACATCATGAAAAGGAAGGAATAGCATTCTGGTTTGTTGTTGTTTTTTAATTTCTATTCATTTATTTTTAGAGGGGAAGGGAGAAAGAGAAACACTGATGTGAGAAACATCAATGGTTCACACTCCAACCAGACCAGGAACTCAAACCTCAACCTAGACATGTGACCTGACTGGGAATTGAATCTGCAATCTTTTGCTTTTCAGGATGACACCCTGAGCCACAACACTCAGGGTTAATGTTTTTTTGATTTACGTACAAGGATGAGGTAGGAAAAGTACTGGATTCTACTCCTGACACTCATCATTTACACTGTGTCAACCTCAATTCTCTGGGACCACCTGGCAAATCGGGCAGGAAAACCTCAACCTCTCCAAGACCCATTCCACTCCCAGATGCTATAGCTATATTTTGAGAGCCTTTTTAACAGCAGGGACTCACTTTCCAGGTCCCTTTATATGTAAACACTCAACAGTCACAAACTTCACTCTAACAAGAATGAGATTATCCTATAAAGTATTACATTACAGGGGTGATCAAAAACAAATTAAATCAAATGATATCCCTACATGGGCACTTCCTCCTCTATAAAAAGCAGTAAGAAACTATAAGAAATCAAGTTCTGCCCTGGCTGGTGTGGCTAGTTGGTTGGAGTGTTGCCCTGTAAACTGAAGGGTCTCCCAGCATATCAGGTTACTTGCCTAGGTTGTGGATTCAGTTCCAGTTGGGGCACATTGCAGAGGCAAACAATAGATTTCTCTCTGTCACATCAGATGTTCCTCTCTCTCTCTCCCTCCCTTCCCCTCTCTCTAAAAATCAATAAGCATGTCCTCAGGTGAGGATTAAAAAAAAGAAAAGAAAAAAGGAAATTTCCTTCCAAAGGAAAAGGACTGAAAAAACTAAATGCATTAACCTTCACTCTTGAAGTTTAAGAGTTTACATTAAAGTGAAGCTTTGTTCAAAATCCTTTTTTTTTACACTCAAGCGTCAAAAAGGACTCAACTGCCATCCATAAAATAAATAAATAAAAATTGTACAACTTCTAACCAAAAAACTAAGCTCGTGCGAGAAACAATCATTAAAAAAAAAATGCTTAGAATGTAAAACATCAGCCTCAAGCTCCTAAATTACATCAGAAAAACTTTAAGTATGTCTTGGTATGTTTTTAATTTTACTT
This sequence comes from Tonatia bakeri, assembly GCA_004024845.1. NCBI lineage: Eukaryota > Metazoa > Chordata > Mammalia > Chiroptera > Phyllostomidae > Tonatia > Tonatia bakeri. The sequence continues at coordinate 8,114 of PVIA01016738.1, read as the reverse complement.
AAATACCAATCTCCTTCTAAACCGTCATCATTTCAAACCTGTGCTTGCCCAGGACAAGAAGGCATCAGCTCCTCCAAGGTACTTTTTTCGTCTTTTCCTCTACTCCTAAGTCTGGAACTTCATTGTTGGTTTTGTGCCACACGATTCTGTCAGTTCTACAACAGCCCAGAATCCATTCGGGAGAAGAAAAGCACAAGTGCCCCCCACACACAGACTAGGCTAAAACGTAGTCGAGACTTGTACAAGCCGGATCACGAGACCACGCGGGTACAATTTCAAAAACTTAAGTTGAAGGTTTAATTTTAAAAGAAAAGAGCAAAGGAAACCTCTCTCTCCGTGATACATGGGCCTAAGGCCAACCAATCCCAGTGGATGTGTGTGTGTACGGCGGGGGAAGGGGGGTCGCTCCCCAACAGCAAGCCGGGGCACAAAGTGCGGAGCTGGGGGAGGGATGGAGGGCGCGGGGCTCCGTGGCGCACTCCACGAAGCCAGTCCGCACCCCCGCCCATCCCTCAGAACCGCGGACTCGGGCTCAGGATGTAGGCCCGCCCGCGTCGGGCACGCTGACAGCTGCCACGGGCGTGGGGCTGCGTGGCCCCCAGGCCCGGCGAACCCTCATCCCACCCCACCCCACCCCGCAGTGACCAGGCCGGCGCTAGTAGAAAAGGATACTCCCTAGTGCGGAAGGTCTCCTGAGTGTGCGCGATGGTGAAGAGCGACTCCTCACCGGGAAGCGGCTTCACCAGCGGGAAAGGCTTGCGGCCCAAGAGCGGTGCCATCGCGGCGACGGAAGAGAAGGCGACAGCAGCTCCACGAGCCCTAGGCGCAACACTAGGCCCCGCGGCCCGGAGCGAGCGCCTGGCTCCTGGGGGTAGGGTGGGGGAGGGGAGGGGTGAGAGGGCGGCGCGAACTCGGCTCCCTCACTACTGGCGCGGCAGCGCGAAGGCCATGGAACCGGACGCAGTGGCGCAGAATTCCAACACACCGATGCGCCGCCTGGCAGCCTCCAGCCAACCTCCGCTACTGGTCCCGCGTTTAGCAGTCACGACTCTTCAGCTGCACAGGAGGAAATTATTGAAAAATGGCGGGAGATTCCCCTCCTCCCCCGCGCCGGGCCAGCATACACACTAACTTGCTCCCCTGTTGCGCCACTGGCGAATGCTCCAATAGGCGGGAAGCTGGACGGGTCTCACAGTCTATTGGCTCAGACTAGCTGCCGCTCGGCACTCGGATTCCCGCCCCCTGCTCCGACCGCGTAGTTGGGTTGCAGCGCACTATAAGGCAGTACGAAGAGGTGAAAGGTCACGTTATGTAAGTGCCGGTGACAGGCGTGCTGGAAGCATTGGAGTTGAAAGTAAGGTTAGCGGGAAATCGTAAAGTCGGGAGTTTAAGGCGGGTAGGCTAGAGAAACCCCTTAACACATAGACACTGCGCCATCTGTCACCGACGGCGACACCGACATCCGGGCACCACTGTCCGTGTGTTGCGCTGGAGAGGGGGAAGGGGGAGCGCGCGGCCAGGGGCTTTGTCTTTCCACTTATGCTCCGCCTCCTTCTTAAAGGCGCAGCGCTCGGCCACGCCCGGGGATGCGCAGGTAGAGCAGATGGGAGAAGGGGTTGGCGGTAAGTAACTCCAAAACGTTGTGCAAGCAAAGATTCAATTGAAGAACAACTTGAGCCCCAGCCTTGCTCACCCGAAAGGTTCATGCTGGATGAAGAGTATGGCTGAGATCTGGGTATTAGTGTGGTGCTCCTTTCTAGGGGCTTGCTGGAAAGGATAACGTTGAAGCTTCTTAGTAAAAGAATATACCTGTTAAAGAGACATCCATTCCTTCAAATCGTCTTTACTAGCACCTTCAACATTCAGGGCTCTGTGTTGGGTGCTATGAGGGAAAAAAATAAGACTTCCCTGAAAAAATAAGAGACAAATGCCCTGGCCGGGTGGCTCAATTGGTTGGAGGTAGTCCCTTAAATTAAAAGGTCACAAGTTCGATCCCAGAGTCAGGGCTCATGCCTGGGTTACAGGTTTGATCCCCAGTTGGGGCGCATGTGGGAGGCAACGCATCCATGTTTCTCTCTCACGTCCATATTTCCCTCCTTTCCACTCTCTCAATAAATTGATAAACATATTCCAAGTGAGGGTTAAAAAAAAGAGACCTGACCTTGGGAGACCCACAAAAGAAAGAGAAAAAAAATAATAATCATAGTTGTATGTGACTGTGATGAGTGCTCACCAAAATGCACAGTAAGAAGACAGCAATAACTGCTTGGTTGCTTGGTTGGGGGCGGGGGGGGACATTAGGGCCCCTTCTCCAAGCAGACTATACCAACATGGTCCAGAATCTGTTTAGCTAGTCAGTGCAGTTGGAAACACACTGATAATAATTTTCTCCCTATTAAATTGTCTACCTTGAGTCAAAGATTTCAGTGGCCACAGAACATCTTTTGCAGCTTGTTCAATAGGGCTAGACTACTAGATGGCTATGAATGCAGCATGCCAATACCAGACATTTTCTCCTTTTCTTCTCACCTTGAGGTGAGAAGTATACCCCTAGTATAAGGTAAGTTTTAGATCAGAGGCCACTTGTATGAGCCTTTCTCTGATCACCTAGCAGAGAAAAGAGCTCATTTTTCTTCAGTAGCTATTTCTTCTAAGAGGATTAGAAGAAAACTCAGAGGATGTGGCATTTGAGTTGATTGTGAAAAGAAGATGAGTAGCACTTGGCAGAAAAATGAGATAACAAACGTTGTAGGCAGAGGGATCAGCAGGGCAGACTTAGTAAATTCAGGACATGTGCCTATAAAGTAGGGATTTTGAGGCAGAAAACATCGAGAGATGGGAGTGGCAAAAGAAGTGATCACCCTGGCCACGGCTTGTGATGGTTGGAGTAGCCACTTAGAAGAGAACTGCAGTAGTTTCTTGCAGTGATACCAAGGGCCTCAAATGTACAAGATGAGTGGAGACAGGCTGACAGATTTGAGAGGCACAGACTAGATGACTAATGGGATAGACATTTGCAGGACTAGATACCTAATGGTAGACTGTATACATAGTAAAGACCAAAAACAGTAAGAGACAAAAAAATTAAGGCCCTTGCCCAGTAGCTCAGTTGGTCAGTATGTCATCCTAATATACTGAGGTTGTGGGTTTCATCCCCAATCGGGAGACAGGAAGGAGGAAACTTTGGAGGTGTCCTGGGGCTAAGATAAAGGACATCAATACCAGAGATCCCATTCATTCTAAGACCTGTTGTTCCCGATTTCTGGAAAAGCGCTGAATCATGGTGAATCATGAATGCTGCGCAGAAGATGCTACATGACCCCTGCTTCATTATAATAGCATTATATAACATTGTGGGACCCCCTTCTCCAGTAGCCAATCAAGGAAAATCTCAGGAGGCCACATACGCAGTAGCTTTAAAGTAACACAACTACTTGTATGAGTGCAATAAAAGCCCACCCAAACTAGCCAGGAAATATCTGTCCTATAAGAGTAGAATCGCTCCAGCCCTGGCTGGTGTGGCTCAGTGGATGGAGTGCTGGCCTGCAAACCAAAGGGTGACGTCAGGGCACATGTCTGGGTTGCAGGCCAAGTCCCCAGTAGGGGGCACATGAGGGGCAACCGTACATTGATGTTTCTCTTTCTTTTGTCCTCCCTTCCCTTCTCTCTAAAAATAAATGAAATCTTAAAAAAAAAAAAAGAATCCCTTCAGCCCCTGAGGTCAATCTCTGCTCAGAGTCAGCCCACTCCCATGTTCTGTGGAGTGTACTATTGCCTAATAAATCTGTCTTCTCTCTTTACGTTATAAACTCTGTGTGTTCGGTTCAATTCTTTGTCCACAATTACCAAGAACCTGGTTACCTGTGCCCACCTGTGACAAGGGCACATGCAAGAGTCAACCAATTAATGCATGAATAAGTAGAACAACAAATTGATGTTTCTCTCTCTGTCTTCACCCACTTCTATAAAAGGAAAAGAACAATATAAAAAAAAACTTCAATGTGACTCTTCCTTGGTGGATGTCCTTTATTATTTATTTTTTTAAGAGAAAGAGGGATGTAGAAGGAGGAAGAGAGAAACATCAATCTGTTGCTCCACCTGTTTATGTATTCATTGGTTGCTTCTTGTATGTACCCTGACCCAGGATTGTACCCACAACTTTGGCTTACCTGGACAATACTCTAACCAATTGTACTACCCAAGGAGGGCGGATTTCCTCTATTTCTATGGCTCAAATTTACAATGTAACTGATTAAGATAATATTTTAACATCTTGTCCTAAAGATGTCAAAAAAAAAGGGGGAGAGACCAAGTTAATGCAACTTACCAGTTTTCTGTTCTAATACTTTCATTGACTCTTGCTGCCTATAATACTGTTCCAAGTTTACTCTTCCTATCCAGTCTCAGCAAGACCCAAGCAAACCACTTCCTCCTAATTCCCAGAATTCCCCATCTCAAAAGTGTATTTCTTTCTCCTCTGTGCATCTAAATTTCACACTTTCTTCGTAATACCTTTTCCCGTTTGTTTCAGCCCATATAATGCATTTGTTGAATTCTCAAGTTTTAATCATAATTTTAGCAAAATTTGTTGTTTAATGTGTTTTCTCTCCCAGCATTTGAATAAGTAATAATAACGGGCAGAGATTAAAACGTGTAGTTTCCAGGAATTGACACCAGAGCACTTACTGGTCAAAGTCGACTGGGACGGCTTAGCAGCAGGAATAACATGGCAGAAGCAGAGCACATTTCCCTCTGCACATCTCCACTGGATAGCTTTACAACATGAGCTCAATCAGCAGGGTCTGTTTTTGTGGTCAGTGTCATATGGAGCTGTGCCCTGCCAGACACCTATCCTTTGCTGATGCAGACATAAACCCTTGCTTAGACAGTTTCATCTTCTGGCCGGTCTTTTCCTGACTGTCCTGTTGGTTCCTCAAACTCAACACATCCCCAAACCATAGTTTATTATCTTTTTTTCCTCCAATATCTGCTCTGTCTGGGTTTTAAAGATTTTATTAATTTTTAGAGAGTGGGGGGAGGGAGAAAGTGAGGAAGAGAAACATCTGTGTGTGGTTGCCTCTCATGTGCCACCAACTGGGGAACAGGCCTGCAACCCAGGCATGTGCCCTGACCAGGAATTGAACCTGCAACCTTTCAGTTCACAGGTAGGTATTCAATCCACTGAGCCACACCAGCCAGGGCTGTTTTTTTTATTTCTGTTAAGGACCCCACCTTCCTCACAACCTCACAGGCTCTGCCTCGATATCTCTTGAGCCCTCAGTCATAGCGTCAACCAGATACAGTAGTCCCCGCTAACCCTATATGTGGGGAAAATTTCCAAGACCCCCAGTGGATGCCTGAAACCACAAATAGTACCAAAGCCTATATATGACAGAGAGAAAATTCTGAGACATCCTAAATTAAATTGCAGTAGACCTGAGAGTGGAAGGAGACGAGAGAGATTATTCAGTCAACAGATAAAAGGCAAAACCAACAAAAGACTATTTACATTCCTAAATATATGTTAAAACTTTGAATGAATTTCTAGGTGGCTATTTCCACTGGATTATCTAAAGAGAATAGCTGAGTAGCTCACTACCAGGCAGTTCAACTTCTTGTTTACACTTGAACTTTCCTGACGGTCACCCACAACCCATCCAAAGTAACAAATGCTTCTTCCTCATGGAGTCTGAAGTAGCCCCAGCTTCACCTTCTCCCACTATCTACAGCCAATGTAAATTCTTTCGAAACAATGTACATCTTTCTTTTCCAAACTATTTGCATAAAAGAGCCAGCCATCAACCCTAAGATTGTGAATATGTTTTTTTTCTCCAACTAGAAGAACTGCTACTGGTGGTTTAGAATTCATGTTCCAGGACCTTGTCCTTTTTCTGGTTATGTTTGGCTTAATAAACCCTTTCTTTTAGAAAAGATTTCAGCCATAAAAGTTTTTGTTTAACAAACTCCACGTTTTTTTCCTATACCTATATACCTTATCACTTTTAAATATTTATTTTTTTAAAGATTTTATTTATTTTTAGAGGAAGGGAAAGGGAGGAGGGAGAGAGGGAGAGAAACATTGATGTGTGAGAGATACATCCATCAGTTGCCACTCGCACACCCACAACTGGAGACCTGGCTGGCAACCCAGGCATGTGCCCTGACTGGGAATCAAATGGGCGACCCTTCAGTTCACAGGCTGGCACTCAATCCACTGAGCCACACCAGCCAGGGCAAAAAAACAATCTTCTTCTTCTTCTTCTTTTTCTTCTCCCTCTTCCTCTTCTTCTTTCTTCTTCTTCTCCTCCCCCTCCCCCCTCCCCCCCTTTGTTGTTATACTCATTTATGCATTCATCGGTTGATTCTTGCATGTGCCCTGACCAGGGATTGAATCAAAACCTTGGTTCATGGGGTATACTCCAACCAACTGAGCAACCAGGCCAGGCCATACCTTTTCACTTAAAGGAAGCACTTAATTGCTCCTCTTTGGCAAATCTGAATTGCCTGCATCACTACTCTTGTGCTTTGGAGCTATTATTAAGTAAAATAAGGGTTACTTGAACACAAACACTTCAATGGTAACCAAGAGGGCTACTTAAGTGACTAGCCAGCGAGAGGTGTATAGTGTGGATACGCTAGACAAAAACATGATTCTTGTCCTGAGCGAGACAGAACAATTTCTAAAAGGCATGCAATTTAAAACTTATGAATTCACTTCTGGAGTTTTTCAATGAATATTTTCAGGCCATAGCTGACCTTGGGTAGCAGAGACCATGGAAAGCAAAACCCGGGATAAAACCAATTCTACCTGCCTAAGACCCTGATCTATCCCTACCCTCCTACTTCAGGCCTTTATTATTTCTGGCCAGAACTGCTGCTATGACTTCCTTGTTTTAAAATGTTTTAAATTATATTAAAATGATGTTTTTCATGGTAAAATGTACTTAGTTCCAAAAAGGAAACATATAAACAGTTAAAAACAAAACAAACCAAACAGTTCTACAAAAAGCAGCCCTGCAGCCCACCCTCATCCACTTCCCGCTCCCCCAGGCGGCCATTTTCAATTTGTTAAGCTGTTTCCTCCAGTATTTACCTCCCTATTTCTAAATAACGTATATAATGCTATTCTTTAGTTTTTCAATTTTTTAAAAGTTTTTATTTATTTATTTTTAGAGAGAAGAGAGAGGGAGAGAAACATCGATGTGTGAGAGAAACATCAGTAGGTTGCCTCTCGCACACCCCCAGCTGAGGATCAGACCCAGATCGCAGGCATGTGACCTGGTCAGGAATCAAATCTGCAACATTTTGCTTTGCGGGATGACGTTATACTAACTGTGCCACGCCGGTCAGGGTTAATTTTCCAGTTTTAATATTAGCTGCTTACTTTCTCCAGTGGAAGATGAGAACTTAACCCTCTTCTTCCCCCAGAAACACTACACACATGTATACATAAATTAGGATATTCCCAAAATAATATTATCGTAATCCCTTAAACAAAAATTGTGTATAACTTATAATTATGTATTATTCACATGTGATCCGCATGGTGAACTGATTATATTTCCTTCCTTTTATTTTCCCTGATTTGCTTTCTTCAGTCTATTTTTATTTTTTCTATGTACCTGTACCTGCTTGCTGTATCCCTAAACTGAATGTCTCCTCTCAATATATGCAAAAATACCACGTGGGCAATGTCCTTCCAGTTTGTCCCCCTGCCTCCCTCGCTTTCCTTTCTTCCATAGTATCTTGCACACTATGCCACTCTCCTGGTCTTGGCTTCCAGTGGTTGGCTCCCTAAAGCCAACCGAGTAAAACACAACTATCTAGCCTGACCTTTAAGGCCCTCCACAATCTGTCAGGTCTTTTTACCACATCTCTCAAACTACTTACTCAGCAAAGCCAGGTTTATCTAGGTTTCTAAATCTCATTTCCCACTAAAAGGATCCAGGACTCCTTGGAAAAATGACTGGGGGATATCAGAGTTCAAGGTGAGTCAGGAATATCTTGTGTCTAAAAGGAAGGAACTGCTCAAAAAATGATGGGGACATGTCAAAAGGACACAGGAGCCACAAACTCGCTGAATCTGGGAGTTTGAACATTAAAAAAGTTGACAG
>PVIA01016737.1:0-17927 GCA_004024845.1 Tonatia bakeri | reverse complement strand
GGCGGACAAGACAGACCTGAGTCTCTTTCTGTAAGAGTATTATCGTTCCAGGCCCCTTTGGGTGTTTGGATTGTTCTGTAACATTGTCTCATTTTAAATAATCAGAACAATTTAGCTATCATGTAAAGAATTCTGTTGTCAAAAACACAAAAATCAATTCATGAAGAATGACAAGAATGATGTATATTCTGTAAAGTAACACACTACTAAGACTTGCTTTAATCTCTCTCTAAAGGCCACAGTGTCACAGGAAAACAGTTTCACATAATTTATTGTTGGTGTGACATGTATATTCTCTAAGAAGTTTAGGCAGAAATGTTGCACAATTTTTTAAAGCAATGCCTTTAAAAGGCAATTTCCATAATAATTATGTAATAGTTACATGAAAATAACTACATTGCTGGACAGGAAGGCCCTTCCAGGGGTGGGAGGAGCAGTAGATTTCCGCTTGAAAATTACTGTTGAGAAGTTGATGAGGTAAGAAATAAGATGAATAATTCTAGTTCATTAAAACAGAGGCTTTCCCCTTCTTTTATAACACGCATGCCAGTTTCTTTCAGAAAGATGAATCACAGTGTACAACCCACCGTTTCCTTCTGTGATGCACAAGGACTTAATATGGATCCAAATCCTGGCCAAGGGAAAGGTAAATGCAATCCGCCAGACTTGCACTGTCAAAATTAAGAGTATGTGCTCTATTTTTTTCTTTCATTAGATGTTGTCTGTTTTGGAGAATTCCTGCAGCTGTACACTTTCTGTCAATTACTGAGGATCATATTATAATGGCTACAATGAAATTGACTTTAGCTAAGTCCATTGAACTGGAAGCAACTTATTCACCACTACTCCTAGTATATTTGATTACTCCCAAAAGGCCTAGTTAGCAAAAGCTGGTAGTCTAAACGAGGCAGGCATAATCAGGGAAGAAATAAAGTTTAAAAATTTGCTGAGCTGAGATTAGATAAAGAGTTTATGCCAAGGAGAATGGGGAAATCACGCAGCCTAAGTTTTTTCTTAATCAATAAGGAAGAAGAAGAAATAATGGATCAGAAAGATCTTTTTCTGGATCAGAAAAATGGATCAGAAGAAATCTTTTTGTAACCAGGCAAACCAGGGGTTGTCCACGTGGTGCCTTAACACATGACCTGACAATTAGTGTTGCGGGAAAGAGGTTTTTATTCATAAGGTTCCTGTACTGGAGGGGCTGAGAACATTCCTGCTCAGAGCCCTGTTCTCCCACAATACCCAGCACTTCCCTTGTTCCCCAAAAGGCTATAGGCCAAAACCATGCCCAGATGCTCCCCATCTCCCTATCTGTTCTTAAACTGGCTGTGCAGACAGGCCTTCATCCCCCCTGGGATGTGCTCCCATGGGTTTCAGAGACTCCATCCTCTCGCAGCTGCTCTCTCCTGCAGGACCTGGGGTATGTTGCTCTCAGTCTCCATGTAGTGGGTGAAGGAAACCATGTGCTGTGTTTCACGGGATCATGGTGGAGTCCAGGGAGGCACACGTCCAAAGAGAGGGACTTCTGTGTATGTCCTTCAGAGAGGCAGAAATCTGCATTCCCAGTCACTGTTCAGCTCCTAGCACCTCCCACAAACCTGTGCTTGGTCAGGCAGGTCCCTGCACAGCACCATCAGCTCTGTCCTTCCACCCGTCCCTCCCTCCTGGCTTCCTCCTCTCTCTCAGCCCACATGGCTTCTTCTTCCTCTCTCAGCCCACCCTTTAAATGTTTGGCTGGGAACTTCTTATGTGACCTCATATCCGGCCCCTCCTGTGATGTGCCACTTTTGCCAGTTCCCTCATATCTTTTACCTTCTTTTGGCTGCCATCTTTAGTCAGGGCAAGAGTTTCCCATGATGCAGAGGTATCTGAGGTGGGCATCCACCTCCCCGACTATGTCACAAGGCACTATATGTCCTTAAAGTCATGTATACCTTCTGCCCTGGGAAGCAGCCTTCTCCGTTCAAGAAAGACACAGCTATTAACTGACCATTTTTATGCAAAGTATCTTAAAAGTATCATCCACTTCCCTCTTCCCCCAACCAAAGGTTTGGGGATTTTCTCCTATATTCAGGGGACCCCCGTGCTGTATTCCATTATATTTTGACTATAATCATTGTTGATAAAAATTATTCTTTATGATTCTTTATATGAATATTCAAGTCAAGAGGGTCATGCTATAAAATAATTGAAAATTTGGTAAGATTGTATAGTCAACATTATTAGGATATTTGTCCAATCCATGTACCAGCAACCCCAATTTTCTGAAAAAAAAAAAAAAAAAAAAAAAAAAATGTCCTTCCCATAACCAGACCTGATTGTAGAAAAAAAACTTAGTCCTATTCTGGCTGCTGCAGATCAGGGCAGGCAGGTAAGAAGAGCTCATCCAGTGACTCTTCTAAGCCAGGGTAGAGCTGAGATTCAGAAGCTTCAGTCCCTCTCTCCTGGCTGCTAGCACTGGGGAGTAATATACAGCAGAAAAAGTTGTCTGTAGAGAGAGTGGAATAAAACAGAGGTAGAAAGGTGTAGAAATAAGAGACCATAAAATAACTAGAACAATAGGGTAGGTGGTGCTTTAATAAAGATGGACAAGATGGAGAGAGAAAGAGTGAAAATTAAAAGTCCTTCTTTGTGCCTCTGATCCTCACCGTCATTGCACAGATGCGGGGAGAGCCAGGCCAGGCGTCCAGGACTGAGGCAGATGTCAGGACTGAAGACCGAGATTTTAGACTCATCAGAGCAGAGATGGTTTTTAAATGTGTGGAGCCAGATGAGGTCAGAAAGAGACAGAGAAGAGACAGAGAAGACTGATGAAAACCAAACCCAAGTTCCTCCAGCAGTTAGTGGTTAAGTAGAGAAGGAAAAACTAGCAAAGACAAACCAGAGAAGCAGCAAGTGAGGCAGAGAGAAAATAAGATAACGGCAGTGCCACAGAAGCTGTGAAAACAGCACTTCCAGAACAGTGATCAAGTCATCTCTCTTAAAAAGAAAAAAAAAAACTTCTTTGAATTATGTCTATTCAGTTTTAGGGCTCACCAAATGAATAATATTTATACTGGCTAAATTAAAACCAGGTATCTAAAATTAACAATATATAACATGTACATACAGAAACCAAAAATTTTCTAAATGCCTCAGACAGACCCAGTTGGGCTTTGTTAAGAAAAAGAGGCAGGATTAGGTTGTTTCACAGGATTTCTTGCAAGGACTGAGATTGGTGGTAGGGTTAGTCTAAGCATGGCACTTCTTTGTAAGTGTGAGACTAGAAAAATGTCAACGAGTTTTTGTGAAATTCACTTTGCAGAAGGGTTAGGAGACAGTTTGATGGACAATAGCAAACACCTATCCCAGAGAAGGGTGTCTGATAATAAAAAGGATGACTTCAATAAAATCTACTTGGCTAGGCTCAAAATAATAGCTCAGATTATTTCATGAAGTCAATAAAGCAATAGAACAGGCAATGGTGATTCTATCAGGGGCTGGGAAAGAGGCCACTGGGGGAGGGTGCTTAACTATGTAGTAATATCTTCAATATCATCCCCTCCTCCACTAAGCATCCAATCTAAATAAAAACAACATGCTTCTTATGCCACGACTTTTAAGCTAGTCCTCTGGTCCCCCAGTTTGACAAGACTGACATCCTCCTTTTAATGTAAAGGCTGATGTAATTAATGGGCTAAATGTCTCACTGGTTAGGATCTTGAGCTCTGCATTCTACCGGCCTTGTTAGAATCCCAGTTTTTCCCATTATTAGCTGAGTGATCAGGTCAAGAGACATTAACACCTCTAAGCCTCTCTTTCCTCATTAGTGCAAAGAGGATTACAGAGCTCACCTCACAAAGTTATGCAGAGAATGAAATGAGAAAATGAATAGAGATAGCATTGTGAAAGCGAAAATCACAGACTGAAAATGGTGTCACTTGGGCTAGAGGCTCAGGATATCAAACCTAGATTAAATACCTGACTTAATTGCAGTTTCAACCTCTCCCAGAAATGTAATCTTAATCAAGTAGTCTAGAATTTTCTGGTCAAGCACCAGTAAATCTGTCGCCTGGGCCTTCTCCATCCCCTATAGAAAGAAGAGACAAACTGCGTGATAAAAATCCTTGCTATTTCTTTCCTCCTAAAGAAGATGTCCTGGTATAAAAATAATCCTTTGTTTTCTTTTGTTAATAGCTCCGTTGCCCCACCCTTCTTCCTATGAAAACCTTCTGTCTGTACAGCCCTTCAGAGCATCCTTCTAATTGCTAAATGGGTTGCTGCCGTATTCCTGAATCACTTAATAAAGCCAATTAGATCTTCAAGTTTACTTAGTTGAATTTTGTTTTTAACAGCATTTGCCATAATGCCTGAAATCACCATTCAGTAATAGGTAGCTTTGTAGTATCTGATTTATTGAGTTCAGAATGTAATGTTACACAAGATGCATTTGAACCTGTGACGGGTTTGAGGTGGATAGGAAGGTGATTAAACTCTCGTGAATGCGATTGCTGCTATGGTGGGAAACAGGAGGTTTATTTGCCAGTTGCAGCTCAGGCTCCGAGGCCAGCCCTCCTCTGGCTACACTACTTCCCTCCTGGAGCTGCCTGTGTGGACCAATGGGTCATTTACTACCCCAACATATAGATGGGTATGTGCTATGAATGAATATGTTGTTAAAAATAAAAATATGGATATTTCTAAATCAAAACACATTAATCCATTTCTTTCTGTCAGTGTACTTTTTAGGTGCATAATAAATAGATTTCTGAGCCTGTTCAAAGTGGTGGAGTTGATCTTTGTTCAAAGCCCTCACCAGCCTGTGAGCCCCTGAACTACCAATGGAAAGCATCTGAATTAACATAGGAGACTCACCCTGGCCTAACACTCTCCATCACAATAGGCAAGACACTGTGAGGCAGTTTAGAAATCCCAAGGCTGTAGTCAAAGTACGACCTCCTGGAAGGACAAAGTGTTCTGTTTGTGTAGCACAAGGGTGTGGCTTTTGCTGCCAGTAAAATAATCTGAACACAAAGGCTTGGAGATCCTGCCCAGCACTGCAGTGAACTGACTCAGCGGAAAGTGGTGGGAAAGGAAGCTTGTTCTTAGATTTCAGAACATTCTAAAGCGACACCCTCCTCACTCAGTTCTATCACAGTTCAGCAGGAAGGGGGTTCATCAGCTTTGTGCACACACACGCACACACACATGCACTTGTGCGCTGGGCAAGAGATGATGAGATACGCCCTTGGAAAGCTCTGGTGGAGCCCACTGCGAGCTCTTTGCAACCTCTCTCCAGTCTCCTGCTTTTTCGTTGCTTCATTCAAGTAAAACCTCGTTGCTCTCAGGAACTGAGGAAGGGAGGCCCTTTGTGCTGAATCACCATATCGGGGCAGTGAAAGAGACCACCGTCAAACATACTCAGTTAATATTGGGGAGATTTCTGGATACTGTAATAGATAGATGCTTTGATTATCAAAATGCAAAAGAAATCTGTGTTTTGAAAGCAAAATACTGATAGCCCCACATTTGTTGTGTACAAAGTAACTGGAGAGTTAAAATCAAATATTTTACTCATGTACTTTTTTTAGGTTCTACACACACACTATTACCACCACCAGTTTAGGTCTCATATGAATAAACAGCACACATTTTAGAAACTATTAGGGAATTTTAATCTTCTGATCCCCATATCTGAAATTTAAAAAAGGGGGGTATGACTTATGCAAAATCAGTCCACAGTGGCTAGATTCGCCCTACAATTGCTCAACTCTAATATGAATCCAATCATTTTAACTAAATACCACTTAGTTAATGTCTTCTAAAGAAGATGTAGAAACTTTTTTTGTGAAGAAGTCCATATAGAACTTTCTATTCTATTAATAAGAATAGTGTTCTGTGGAACTTACATCCAAGGAAACATGCTCAGGAAAAAAAAAAAGTCATTTATTACAATGAACAAGAAACACTATTGATTTACAAGGGAGGGACTCCTCCCCCTCAAAAAAAAAAAAAAAAACAACCCAGAATTATCTTTTGGAGGGCAGGCCCATTGTAGTACAGGCTTCTCTCACTAGGTGAGTGTTCTAGGAACTCATCTGTATCAGCATTCCAGCTGGTGTTGTTGTGAGAGGCTACATCTGCTTTAGTGAATTTTTTATCAGTTTTGAAGACTTTCAGTGCGTTTGCCCATTTCATGATGGGTGATTTATGAGCATAACTGCTCACACCACATGAAATGTTCAGCAGTTTTTGAGCAAAAACAGCATGATCCCTGTGCCCTACCCTCCCTATTCACCTGATCTTGGCCCAAATAATTTTTTTTGTTCCCCTAGATGAAAAAAGTCCTCAGTGGGAAACATTTTGCCGATGAGGAAGAGGAGAAACAAAAACTGCAGAAGCACTAAAAAGCATAGAAATTGATGAGTTCAAAAACTATTTTGAGCAGTGGAAAAAATGTCTTGATAGGTGTATTGCATCAAGTGGTGAGTACTTTGAAGGTGACTGAAGTTTAAACATATAAGAAAAAAATACACATTTTTTCATAAATAAATTCCAGTTTTGTGGGTCTCTCATTATACCTTTCCTTAAACTATCAGAAACTGATTAAGAACAGATTAATTTTTTAACAAATTCATGAATTATATATAATGCTACATTTACCAAAAAGAAAATTCAAAAATATAAACAGACCATTAAAAGGAGCTATACTGTGAGGTTTTTGCCAAAAAAAAAAAAATTTATAGTTAAGCCCAGGATAACCTGATGTGTTGAAATATCCTACGGGTTAAATTTTTAAACATTCATGGATGTTTTCATTAAGGTTTTAAAAAATAGTTAAAATACATATAATTGGTACAATACAGGATTTTCCTTCCCTTCACCTAGATCAATAAATGTAGTAATATGATAGGGTTTGGGTGAGGATTTTAGACTGGTCTTTTTAAAGATTTTTTCTATAACTGATTAAATGACTCTTTTTTTTTTATTCTAGAACTTCTGAAGATCATAGCAGGAACACTAAAAGATAAACTACTCTGTCTATAATTATGTGACAACAGAAATCCATGAAAAGTATGGTTTCTTATAAAATAGAAGGCAAGAAGAGAATTTTTCTGTTCAAAATGCTCTACCATTAACCCTCATGCATTGTTGGTAGAATTGCAAATCAGTACAGCCACTAGAGAAAACAGTATAGAGGTTCCTCAAAAATTAACAATAGAAATACCATATGACCTAGTAATCCCATTTCTGGAGATTTATCCAAAGAAATCCAAACACTAATTCAAAAAGATATGTGCATCTCTGTGTTCACTGCAACATTCTTTACAATAGCCAAGACGTGGAAGCAATCTAAGTGCCCATCGATAGACAAATGCATAAAGAAGAGGTGGTATGTATACACAATGGAATATTACTCAGCCATAAAAAGAATAAAATCTTACCATTTGCAACAGCTTGGGTAGAGTAGACCTCGAAGGTACTATGCTAAGTGAAATAAGTTAGACAGAAAGACAAATACCATACGATTTCACTTTTAAGTAGAATCTAAAAACCAAAATAAATGAATAAGACAGAAACAAACTTATAGATACAGAGAACAAACTGATGTTTGCCAGATGGGAGGGTGGTTGAGGGCTGGGTGAAAAAGCTGAAGGGAATTAATAAGTACAAATTGGTAGTAACTAAACAGTCATAGGGATAGTACAGCAAAAGGAAAACAGTCAATAATATTATAGTAAGTATATGAGTATATGGTGTCAGGTAGGTACGGGAAATATCAGGGGGATCACCTCCTAAGTTACATAAATATCTATTCACTAATATTGAATGTCCACTCTAATAGAAATTTTTTAAAAAATTAATGCACTACACTTGAGAATGACATTTGTCTTTGACAGACATGTTTTCACCCCTGAAGAGAGTATATAGAACACTTGGTGTACACTAGGCAGTGTCCTGGACCCTGCGACTCCAGTGAGGAACACGTCAGACACGGTCCCAGGTCTCATGGGCCCTACATTACTGTGGAGGCAGACAGGCATGCAACACACAGACAACTACACCAACAAGAGTGCTGAGTGCAAAGAGAAAATTACAACAGAGTGTTGTACTTGGAAATAACTAGAGGTAGTGTTGCCAGGCTTAGCAAATAAAAATACAGGAAGCTGAGTTCAACTTGAATTTTAGACAAACAGGAAGTAATTTTTAGTATAAATATGTTCTGTGCAATATTTGGGACATACTTCCATTAAAAATGTTTTCATTGCTTATGTAAAATCGCATTTTCATTCAGCCTCCTGTATTTTATCTGGAATCCCTACCTGAGAGACTTCTTAAATTGGGAGGGTGGGGAAGGCCTCTGCGAGAATGTGATACTGACAACATGCCAAAAATAGGCCATAGCAAAAGCCCTAGAGCAGAAACAGTGTGCATGCAAATTATAGAGTTGAGAAATTGTGGCGGTCATAACTGACCAGGGGAACCCTTTCTCACCTTGCAGGAGAAACCTAGTTCTATGTGGAGGATCATACTAAGGAAGGACGTGGAGACGGATTGAGGAGAGAAGTAAGGTTCTGTAGTGAATGCAACTGTGGAGTGGGCAGGGTTTGGAGTCTCTGTGTAATGTGTGAGAAGCCCTCACAGGAAAGGTGAGACGGAGGAGGAGGGGGCACTTGGAGAGAAATGTGTAAACCTGAGGTCAGAGCACCAAGTTGGGCAAGAATGATTCAGATACTTGATGCATAACAAATATAATTTATAAAGAAGAAACTAAAATCTAATTGTTTATAATAGCAAAAGTAATTGAAAATAATCTCGGTGACTAGTAATTAGGGTGTTACTGTTTTATGGACAATTATGCAGCTATTAAAACTGGGGCAGACAGACAAGCACATACACTGACAGAGATCTGCAAGGACCGGCCTCTTGCTTTGTCTGGGTTTGGGGATAAAGCCCACGCTCAGGATCTTCAGTGCTGAAGTAAGGACACGCCCGGACGAACCTGGACCAGCTGGTCAACCTAGAGAGAGCCCCAGTACCATGTTAAGTGATACCAGCAAGTTGGCATATGTGAATAGTTACAAAACGAAAAAAGAACTACCTATGTTTAGATGCAGAGGTATATGGATTCAAAGACTGGGATTACAGAGGAAGTTGAGACTGTCATCATTTTTATTTGTGTTACCTTATTATTATTATTTTAAAGAACATATCTTGTTTTCATAGGTCAAGGTATAAAGGAAAAAAGAATGCTCTTATTCCTGTATATCTTTAAAGCAATTTTAGGGTGAGTTTTTTTTTCAATATTTACTTTTATTTATCTCTGTTTATATTTTAGGTAGATCCAGGCCTTCACATAATATTATCTTACACTGTCAGCTGTTAGAAAAATATCAAATCCTAACTAAATTATTTAATATTCTTAATCTAAATAAATTTAATATATATAGAACTTGCAAACATGACAGATAAAGCTAAAGGACCCTTTCACAATTAACTTCAACCCTATAGTCCATGTGAGAATATTTTCTTATCAGTCAGGGATAAGTTTTTCCAGGCCTTTTTTTATGCATCTGTGTGTGTGTGTATACATAGGTATAATAAAGTGTATATATTATAATATATATGCAGTTTTGCTTCAATATACATGCATGTGTTTTAAAAGGTATCATATAACTGTTCCTCTGTAAATTTCCAAGTTTTACTCAATGATAGGTATTGGAGACCTTTCTAAACCAGTACATACAGATCTATTTCATTCTGGTTAAGTCTTATATAGTTTTACATCATATAGAGTCACTATCCTTTAAACATCATCCAATTAATGAGCATGTAAGTCATAACTAGTGTTTTTCCAGTAATACTGCTAGGACCATGCTTCTCAAACTGTTCTGGCTGCTATGAACTCACATGGAGAGTGTCGTGGAATATTTTCAAATTTTGAAGGAAGCACAGTGGTATCTGTTAGATACTACACAGACTACTACTGCAATGCTACTATTACATTTAGGCCTAACTACTTAACAAATGTAATATCAGTTATTTCTTCTGTCCTAGGGTCACCATGAAAAGTTACTGAGACACCAAGAGTGCCATAAACCAGGAAAGTCTGAGAGTCTCTGAGCCAGGAACATCCTAAACAGTGGCTGCATGTACAATATATCAGGAGAAGGTAATAAAAAATGGTTTACTGTTGTTTTTTAATTAAACTGAAACCACATTAAAACAAAATACTTTCAATCTATTTTATATGATTTTTTCCTTAAAAACAAAACATATTTCACAAATTTATCCTCAACAAATGCTCATCCAGACTTTCATATTTCAGCTTAACAGTAGTACTTACTACCATTGTGAGTTGGTATATCTCATATAACTTTTATTTCTTAAAATTATATATTTTTAAAGACCTGTGTCATTTATTATAGTTTGATATAATTTAAAAACACGAGTTATTTTTAGCAGAAAAAATGCAGAATATGCTATGCCTCTTCATCTTTGTGTTACAAAAGTACCAATGCATTGATTTACCAATAAGTCATGATTTTGTTATGTAATATTTATGCCAGTAGAGTTTTGTAATAATGAGCATAATTTCAGTAGGCTTATGCAATGGCTGAGTTTCCAAATGAAAGTCTCCTGTTGACACTTCATCTGGTCTAGTGAGAGACAAACACTAGGCATTCCACGGGCGCTGAGAGCAGGGCGGGAGGTTGCTGTGCAGAGTTTAAAAGAAAAGTATCAACTCCAAGTCCTTTGTCAGACTTTTATATTTTAAAGTATATATTCCCAACTATACAAGAATCAATAGAATTCAATGATTTGCCAAATCATGATAGCATATCACTAGCTAGTAATCTGAGGACAAAGGTCCTTCTGAACCATGTGCAGGACGCTGCTCCCGTGGTTTCGATGATCGTTAACTGCACACATTGCATAAGACCCAGGGGCAGGCAAGAGGCGCGTCCATCCTGCTGCGTTATATCGTCACCACCATTACGACTGCTGTTTTCTCAAGCATGCGTTTTCCGTGAACGCTTGTCAAAAGACTAGTTCAGCTGGAACTTACCATTATTTAAAAATTACTTGTTACTGTCAGCCTTAATGTTTCCATCACTAAGCACAAAATAATACTTGTTACCTATTTCCTAAGACTCTGTATAATAAGGTATTATAATTTGCTGAATATTACGCTTGATAAAATAACTGAAAGTATTTTATCACAGTATTCTACCAACTAAAGCAATCCAGGTGGGAAATCTCAGAAGAGTATCTTCCTCTAACAGCTTTGAAAACAGATTTTCAAAAACTCTTATCTACTTGCAAGAAGAAAGTGCTAACAGAATAAGCAAGTGAAGCGTGAAGCATGCTGTACTTAGTGGTTTTCTGGTTTTAAAAGCATTCAAATCCAAAGTAAGTAATAAGAGTTCATTGTACCTCCACCTAGATAGGATTCCAAGGTGATAACTGTCGCAGTTTCTAGCTATACAGAAGTGAATTGAAAACCGAGCTCCCGGGGCTCCTAGGGCACAGTCTTCCACACGGCTACTCAGGCATTCTGAGTTTATATGAATTGCCTATGAACTCTGTGCACTTGTAAGTCATAAGAAAAGTATCACTGTGTTGTGTCTGAGATATATAATTAAAATGGGCTTCTCATGCAGACTCCACCCTGAGTTTCAATCAGCTTTCAACAGGACTGAGATCCTTGTCAAGATCTGATCGGTATCCACACTTTATGTCAGTACAGACGGATGACTGCAGTTCTAAGTGACACTAGTACTTTAATTAAGAAACATCTTTATGTTGTAAAATATGTAATGGTGGCGTAATATGGTTACTATAACATAAAGAGTTGCCAATTACTGCAGTGCAGGGGGAGAGATAACTTGAATGGATTTTTAAATTACATCATATTGAATTTTTTTGTACTCTCAGAGAACATTTTTTCATTGTAAATTAATTTCATTTAAAAATTGAGCATCTCAAGTTTTGAAGGCCAGCACTACGAAGGCACAATGTCTTTCTGAGATAGAATCTGATACTCAAACAGTTTGAGCAGGGGGCGTGTTTGTCTCTCAGATGACTTCAGGCAGAGAACAGGCCAAGGTTCCTTCATCTGCACTGCTTTATTTCACGCGCATCATGGAAACGTGAACCAATTTCTCCAAGTACCTTAACATCCTTTCTTGGAGGCCATGGAGCAATAACTTTTAATTGGAGAACAATGAAACCAGCCCACATTTCCACATTGTTGAGAGGCTTAACTAATGACATGTTTTAAAGACACTTTATACAATGAATAGGCCTTTACCTAAAATAACAAAAATTGAAGTGTTTTACCTAGAAGTCCATGCATTGTATATGACATATTTGATTTGTACAAAAATTCTAGAAGATTGACATTATTTATATAATATAAATTATAATATAAATTGTATAATAATGACTTTAAAAATCACTGAAAATATACTTTCCAAAAGAATTACATGGTATTAAATATTAAAAATTCTGATCCATTGCAATCAGAAGCTACACTCAAAATACACGAAAAGCCCCCAACCTCGGAGCTGGCAGAAACGGGACAACAGGGCCCGCAGACCCAGTGGTGTTTCCTGTGGCTCAGTGACAGTCCTCGCTGACCAGGAGGGGACACTATCCTGTCTAGCCTTCCTGGTCTCCGCAGTCCTACTAGGGCAGAAGGGAAAGGAAGTTAAGAAAAAGGCAGGATTCAGAAGGCCAGCTACAAACGAACCTTTCAGCATGTCAAGTATGACTCTCAATGGAGAAGAAGCGCCTTCAGCTGCCTCTGTCAGGTCTGTTGGTCACTTTCCTGTGTTCCTGGGGTTTTTTACGTACCACACTGTCACAGGAGTTGTCAGCCTGTCTACCTGTGCTATTGAATGCCAGGTTCGTCATAGACTGGGTCTCATCCGTCTTTGTATGCCTAATGCCTAGTACCATTAAGTGCACAAACACAAGATAATAGGATACGCATACAAGATCTGAGAAAATTAAACTCTATTCCAAGAACTTTATTTCTACAATACCTATGCATTGAAAAAAAATCACCAGAAAAGTACAGGGTCCGGCAGAAGTAAGGCCTGCTTGAGTGTGGTTGGCAGGGTAATAATATGGGTATAATAATTTATAGTTTTAATTTGAACATTTCACCTCAAATGTCATATGGTGTGCTTGAGTATGATGTTGTGATATTACAAAATTACATGCTTATGATTTTATAATAAAAGATTTTGTAATAAAAAAGAGGTTTTATTTGTGCCGGGCCCCGTATTTTTCCCATTTTAATTCAGATTTAAAAATAGGTTATTCCCTCCCCTCTTCTATCCTTTTCTCTGCTCCATACCTTTATTCAGTGAGAAAGCCATTAGGCAGGCCCAAGAGGGCAAAAAGGCAGCCCAGCAAGGTTGGCTACATGTAGGTAGACTAAGCAAATAGTATACTGAGATAATGAAAGCCCAGTTTCTTACTGTCAGAGAAGGGTACAAATATGAAGAGGGGAAACTATGGTAAATGTTGTGGTGATAAGAAATAGAAATTGGAGATATTGGTGTATACTTGTGTTATAAATAAATATGGGTGTATGTGTATATATACATACATATACACACATACTGAGAGAGAGAGGAAGGAAGGAAGGGAGGGAGGGAGGGAGGAAAAGAAAGAAAGAGAAGGAAGGAAGGAAGGAAGGAAGGAAGGAAGGAAGGAAGGAAGGAAGGAAGGAAGGAAGGAAAAGAGAGAGAGGGAGAGAGGGAGGGAGGGAGGAGGAAGGAGGGAGCGAGTGGGGGAAGGAAGAAGAAGTTAGTTGTAAATTTCCTTTGTCCACCAGAGGAGTCTAGAAGTAGCATTATTCCAGAATGAGCACATCTTGTACTCAGATCGTGGTTTCCAGATACCACTCTGCTTGAAGAACAGAGCTCCTTGGAGAAATGGCTGATCCCAGGGGTAGTACAAGGAAAGAACAAGATGAGCTTCAATCATTTGTGCCAGAAAGTAAGGAAGTACTCAAAGAATGATGGAAACGTGTTACAGTCTGAAGGGGCTCCTACTGGACATGTCTGGGACAATTTGAGCATCAAAATCCACAATAACAGTACCGTTGTGGACCACCTAATGACCGGTATACATTCTGAGAAGCATGTCATTAGGTGATTTTGTCCTTGTGCAAACATCACAGAGTGAATTCACGTAAACCTAGATGGCACAGCCTGCTGCTGTAATTGTATGTGCTGTACTGTCATAGGGCTGGCAGCACCAAGCACATGAGCAATTGCGCTACTTTGTTAAGATGTCACTAAGCAATAGGAATGTCTCGTTTTTATTATAATCTTAAGGGACCACTGTCTATATGCAAATCATCATCGACAGAAGTGCCATTATACAATGCATGGCTGCACTGAATTATAATTCATTCAATAAATATAGAAATCCACAAATTCTCAATGATAAAGGTAAATAAATGGGAAGAACAAAAAGCTCTTCCTTACAGTTTATTATTTTGTAATGTAGAAGGAATGAAGGGATTAGAAAATTAACATTCTTCAACCAATATAATAATAATTAATCAGGCAAGAAATAGCAAAAGATGCTAAAACTAATTGGTGAATGTGGGCTGAGGAAGAGGACTTTAGTCTCAAAATTTCTCCCCAAAACATAACTATTAATTTCCAAATGTAAAAGCCAAATCACATTTATAGTAGAGAATCCTCAGAGAGAGACGCCATCTCGATCTTACTTAAGTGACCCAAGTAAACGTCACCAGTAATACGAAGAAAAAAATTGTCACCATGTACCACCTGGCTAGATAGATGTAAGGAAAAATGCAAAGCATCGTTTCTGTAAAATTTTGTTCAAAGATCACATGACATGTATACAATTATAGATAACATTAAATAAACCCAAATTGAGGGACAGCTGCCAAAACAGCTGGCCTATAACCTTCAAAAACAGCACAGCCAAGAAAGTCAAGGGAAGAGGGAGGAACTGTTTCAGAATGAATGACACCACCAAGTACCAAAACTGATTGTGGATTGTCTCTCCTGTATAAAGAACATTACTGAGACAGCTTGTTGACTGGATAAAGTCTCTGGGGAAAGGGTATACAGATTTTTTTTTTTACTACTGTTGCAACTTTTCTACAAGCTTGAAATTGTTTCAAAATTAAAAGTGACAAAAAAAATTAAGTGCTGCTATTTTTTTACCATGACTCCAATGATTGAATTTCCTAATAGTCAAGTTCACCTAAGAAACAATCTAACACATTTGCAAAACCATGTTTTTAACGCTGAACACTCAGTAAATAGTGACTCACCAAAAGCCTCATCTGTGAATTACTAGTATTGTTATTATTAGTACTTAGTATTCATCTAGCACCCACATTGTTTCACATAATTTGGCAAAAGTAATGGTTCCCTCAAGGAGCTCTTCTAAAAAAGCAAAACCATACATGTCCAAATGCACTGTGTGTAAAGGGACAGAGAGCCATGGACCCGGTCTCACAAAGAGAAAACTAGGCTCGGCCGTCCCTCTCCCTTTTCCTGCACGTTACAGGCAGTACAGATCCAGGTGTTCGCACATTACCCAATTGCTGCCCTGTAATTTGAAAAGAATGACAATGACATCCTGTTGTGGTCATGAACAATTTAGTATTGCAGTACACCTGTGCAACCCCAGGCCATCAACATTTCAGCGAGACTATGTAATTACAGAGGTACCACTTACCACTCACATTTACTGGTGACTTCCTGGATGCAGCATCCCTTCATCTATCTGACTTTCAGTTGCAAATGGGGTCAGCGGAACCCAGTAAGGGCAGAGAACCTGGGCAAACCTGTGGCTGCTGTGGCTGCTGTGGCTCCCGCCTTTGAATGAGATTCCTGAAAATTCCCCACTGCAGCCAGGGGGCAAAACTTAAGTGCTGTTGCTTGAAATATATTTTCAATTTTCTCATGTTTATCTATGGCAAAAGCTACCCTTCCCTTTTCCAATACTAAGTTTTAAATGAACATTTGCTTATTTTTAGACACCACAAATTGTCATATATAGGAAAGAGTCATAGCTAATTCAAATTGCTGAAGAATCTCTAAAAATTACATCAGTTGACAGAATGCCAGGGATTGCAGAGATCTGCACAAACTGTATTCTACCTGAGACACTTCGGAGAAAATTGTATGGGTAAAATAATAATAGTAATAGTAATAGTAGTAGTAGTAGTGATAATAATAATAAAGTGAATGCTTTCTTAGGGTGGGACAAAATTTCCAAATAGTTAACATGTAATGATCCTTGTAATCCTCATTACAACTCTAAAAGGGAGTATTCTTGCAATCCCACTTTAATGTTTTGGCCCACAGAGGTTAGGTAACCTATCTGAAGTTACACAGTCAATAAATGGTAAAACCAGCATTTCAACTCAAGCAGTTTTGTTCCACAACCCAGGCTCTTAATATTAGAACTCTCTCTCTCAGAAAGATGTACAGGTCATGACCACCACTATTTTAGCACAACTTTTTCTATTTTATCTATCCAATCTGAAATTACAGCATCTTCAAAATAGTCGTACTCTGGAATATATGGAAATTGAGTTATTATGTAAAGTATGATATCAAGAATTTAAAGTATATTTGAACTGAAATTGAAACTTTAGTAATTATAAACAGCAGATATTAGGGCATAGATTAATGAAGAGAATATCAATATAAATTTTATTTTTAAAACAGACAAAATCTTTGCTTCCCCACATACCCAATAGAATGATATTCTTTAAATCTCTAAGAACATCAAAACTTCCAACCTAAATTATGTATACAGTGAAAATATCCTTTGAAAATAAAAGCAAGTATTTTCAGATACCAAAAATGGAAAGATTTGTTGCAAGAAAATAATACTAGAGAAAATACCAAAAAAGAATTCTTCAGGTAGAAGAAAAATGATCCCAGATTAGAGCTCAAGAGAGTCAAAAATAATAGGGAGCAGAAAGGGTTTCATGCACTAAATAAACAAGTAATCATGTCTTGGAGGATTTTTAATGAGAACTAAAATATACAATAATAATAAACCATATATCTGAAGGGACGTAAATGTAATTAAACATTCTTATGTTTTTGCATTGTCCAAAAAGTGGAAAAGGCAAAGTAGTATGTTTCTTTAAAGATTTTATTTGTTTTTAGGGAGAGAAAGGGGGAGAAAGAAAGGGAAACATCAATGTGTGGTTGCCTCTCTAGCGCCTCCTCCTGGGTAATTGGCCAGCAACCCAGGCATGTGCACTGACTGGGAATCGAACTGGTGATCCTTTGGTTCTCAGACTGGTACTCAATCCACTGAGCCACACCAGCCAGGGCAAAGTAGTAATTTATATTAGGCTTCTGTAAATCAAGAATGTATGTTGTAATTTTGCTAACAACAAAAAGAACAAGAGAATTCACAGCAAGTTAATGGAGGGGGATAAAAATACTTAAGGAATCAAAAAGAAAGGAAAGGGACATTAAAAAGAAATAAAAATGGTAAACAAATGGAAAAAATATTATGGTAGATGTAATCTGTAATGAAATATATGAAGACTAAATACAAACAAATTAATATGCTCATTAAAGACACAATTGTCAGATTGGATAAATGTTTACTCTGATCTTTCAATTTGATATCCTGCCATTCTTTCCTTTGCTCGTAAGTTCCAATTATACTAGTTTACCTTGGTTCTCAACCCCACTGAGAGATTTCCCATGTCAGAGCCTTTGAATACAATGTTCCCTCTGCCTGAAATGCTTTTCTCTCTAGTGTTCCCATGCCTGTTTAGATAGATCAGAAAAATGTTCTCCTGCCATTTTATTGAAAGAAAGTCCTCCCTATTGTTTTCCATTTTTCCACCCTTTGTTTCCTTTATAACACTTTTCATATTTTATATTTTTTGTTTACTAACTTTT
>PVIA01016736.1:0-17923 GCA_004024845.1 Tonatia bakeri | reverse complement strand
GTCATCCCCACTTCCCACCCTTGATCCTACCCCGATTTGGCTTTGTCCATGTGTCCTTTATACATGTACCTTGATGACCCTTCCCCTATTTTCCCAATTACCCCTCTCCCCCCACCCCTCTGCTTACTGTTGGTTTGTTCTTTATTTCAATGTTTCTGGTTATATTTTGCTTGCTTATTTGTTTTGTTGATTAGGTTCCACCTATAGATGAGATCATATGGTATTTGTCTTTCAACGCCTGGCTTATTTCACTTAGCATAGTACTCTCCAGATCTATCCATGCTGTTGCAAAGGGTAGGAGCTCCTTCTTTCTGCCACATAGTGTTCCATTGTGTAAATGTTCCATAGTTTTTTGACCCATTCATTTACTGATGGGCACTTAGGTTGCTTCCAGCACTTGGCTATTGTAAATTTTGCTGCTATAAACATTGGGGTGCATAGGTTCTTTTGAATTGATGTTCAGAACACTCAGTTCTGACTTCACATTCCATGGTGCCTTAGAGATATTCAATAAGACTGACATGAGTTCAAAGGAGCAGCATAGGATGGTGGGTCTGAGAACTGGAATTAGACCTAATGAGTCAATGTTTGTTGATTGTCTTTCTAGTGTCAGGAGGTACTCTAGGTCTCTGTACCCATGGAGCTAGCTCATCCTGCTGGATTAAAAGAGACTAAACAAGTAATCTAACAAAGTCATATCAACTAGTTGTCAAAATAAGATGAAAATGATACAAACTAACTAGTATAGAGGAACAACTTCTCTGGAAAAGTAACTTGAAAGGCCAGCTTATTGGGAGGAGCCAGTCTTGTGAGGATTCATGGCAAAGAAAGACCAAAGTCTGAGATTTCAAGGAAGAAGAAAAAATGGCGAGGCTGGGGCAGAGTAAATGAGAGGCGAGAGTGGCTTTGAAATGCCACGTAGGAATTAATGAAATCATGTAGGGTCTTATGAGGTATGACAAAGAGTTTCAATGGTATTACAAGTGTAGTGTAAAGGGGTGCTACACAAGTAAGTGACAAGATCTGATTTATATTGTTGAAGGATCACTGGCTACCGTATAGAGAATTGTGATGAGGCAAGAGGGGAATCAGAAAGACCATGTAGAAGATTGTCACAGGAGTTTTGGTGATAACTTGGCCTAGCATGATGGCAGTGGGGACAGAAAAGAGCAAATGAATTAAGAATATATTTCGGAAGTATAATAGGCAGAAGTTGCTGAGGGAGTATACTTGTGGATAAAGAAAGAAAAAACCTGCAGGTAGGGTTGGATGGGTAGGTGGGATGGAATGGGAGTAAAGGGGAGAAAACTACTTGAACAATTATTAAAATAAAAAAAAGAAAATCTGTTTTTGTTTTTGTTTTTTGGCTTGAGCAACTACGTGGTTGTTAGAGATGCCATTGCTGAAGATAGCTTAGACTTAAGGATGAAACATTGTAGAGGAAAAATCAAGAATTCTGTCTTGAACCTGCTAAATTTGAGATTCAACCAGCAGATCAACCCCTGGGGAAGGCACATCTCTCTGCTGTCCATTTTTAGGAACCTTTCTGCTCTTAAATGCTGTGGTTCCCTGTGTTTCTAGCTTCAGATCATTGTTTGCTAACATTCTTTCCATCCTCAGCATGTGTGCATGCACACACACATAAATACAGTTACTTAAGCTGTTCATTAAATTATGAAATCAAGAAATGGCCTTTTTAATTCTTCAATCTCCTTAAAAAGAGATTTTCAAAAACCTTTTATCTGTATTTTTTTAAGTTTGGCATAAAGAGCTAATTGTTCTAGGATATAAAAATTATACCACCCCTGATGATTAGAAAATCCTTGGCCAAGTAATGAATGTAAAGCATCTGCTCGAAGGAGACTGGCCAAAATATGTTTGGCATCATTCAAAGAAGGGCAATAATGTAAGAAGACATGGGTGATGCACCCAAAATGTTTGTGGACTCAGCAAATGAGTTTCTGTGAGGGGTGCCTTTGCTCTCTGTAAGGACACTAAGTCCTTAAGGATACTAAAGTAACTAAAGGCGGCTGGGTCCAGAGAGTGGAATGTAAGATAATAACCTATTTTGCTTTGAGCTGGTGGATTTTGTAAGTAACCTTATATTGTTTTTTAAGGTAAATGTGGTCATTATGTATTTCACTCATCTCTTGGGATTATGACTATTTTAGATT
Organism: Tonatia bakeri; assembly: GCA_004024845.1. Taxonomy (NCBI): domain Eukaryota; kingdom Metazoa; phylum Chordata; class Mammalia; order Chiroptera; family Phyllostomidae; genus Tonatia; species Tonatia bakeri. The sequence continues at coordinate 15,749 of PVIA01016736.1, read as the reverse complement.
TATTCATTCATTCAAACACTTTCCAAGTACTTATTGTGTGTTTTGGATATAAAGTTGAGAACATCCCTCTCCTCAAGAAGGTCAGAATATACAAAATAATGGACAATACTGTACTAGGATCTAATAACTTATCAAACAGCTGTAAGAAACGTGATCTGGAAAATACGAAGGCAGGACTCAGTGGCTGTGCTTAGGGGAAGTCAAAAGAGGGCTTTACCAGAATAACAGTTTGAGCTAGACCTCAGAAAAAGTAGTTCTTGAAGAAAAACTAGAAATGGACCAGGAAATAGGAGTGCATTTTTGGTGTATTCAACAGTAATTTAGTGTGAATGGACTACAGGTCACATCTAGAGTATTGATGAAAAGTCAAGATAATGAGGTATTTTGATCATGAATTACAAATGGGTCTTAAATGCCATGCTAAGGGGTTTATTTAGCTTTTATTTTACAGCTAAGTGGAAAGCATCAAGGCTGTTTTTGCAAGGCAGTGACATGAGATGAAGAAAAGCTAGACCAAAAGTTCTTCACTTATTTTCTGCCTTAAACCTTTTGGGCAATCTAATCAAGCCTGTAGACCTTTCTCAGAATAATGTTTTTATGTGAGGAAAATAAAATGCATAGAATTACAAAGGAAATCTATATTGAATTATGGCTATCAAAATATCAATAATGTATACAAAATTTTATTATATATATATATATATATATATGGTGTGTTTTATAGGAATAGCTGTGCTTCTAAAAGGATTAAACAACATGGCCTAGCAGAAGCTCTAATAACTACCATATTTTAAAGTAATAATGATCATAGATGATATTTCAGCATCTTCAATGGCTATAATATGATATGAAAATATGTATGATTCTGTTGCTGGCCAAGCCAAAAGTCCTGCCAGTACTACTGCGGCTGTGCCAACATTGATAATCTAAGGAAGTGCAAAGTTTCAGTTAGAGGTTTATAAAAACCAAGATGTAATTTTTCCCCCATCAGTGTTTGTGGCCATTAGTCCTCATTGGACTCCTGAATTCAAGACAGTGTGGCAATGGACTGTTCAGAACTCTGTGGAAATCACCAGGATAAGCGGTGAGAAAAGCCTGTAGAGGAGGCGGGAAAGGAGCAGGTTGGAGAAACATCTGGGATTTTGACTGGGTATCTCCCAATCCTCAATGAGAAGTTCCTCCAAGAGAAGTCTGGGTAATGTGGTCCGGCTAGGCAGGCACACCAGAAAGGCAGCTCTCCATTTTGCAGTGTGGTTTCATTAATTTGTTTAACTGAAGTGTATTATTACCCTCAGGCAGGCAGAAGGAATACAGCAAAACAAACCTGATTCTACTTTCATGGAGCTTACTGTGCAGTGAAAGAAACAAAGCTAAGTAAATAGAATAGTAAGCTAAAGTAAGCTATTATACAAAGCTAAGTAAATAGAATACTACCATTTGGGATCAAAAACAGGAGAAGAGTGGTGGTACTGCAGAGCACATTGGCAGGGAGTAGGGGCCTATATTGGATTGTGGGGTCAGGGAAGGCCTCTCCAAAGAAGTGACTTATCATGACTCTTGAAAATTGAGTAGAACTTAGGAAAAGGACCAGAAGGCCAGCTTTTTTGGTGCATTAGAGAAACTGAATGAAAATCAAGCAGTGGAGCAGAGAAAGTGAGGGAGGAGGCAGATAGCAGTTAGACCATATGAGGTCTTACTGACCATCATAAGAATTTTCGATATGAAGTACAGGGGAAATCATCGAAGGTTTCAAAGAGGGAAGTGGTTTTTAATTTGTGGTTTTTAGAAATTTTCCTGCTGCTCTCTGAAGAGTAGCCTGTGGGGACCAAGCATTGAAATAAGGAGGTAGATAGTGGTGTGACTGTATTCTCTGCAAGAGATGGGGGAGCTCTGATGCAGGCTGTAGCAGAGAAGAGTGAAAGGGAGAAGAGGATAGAATAAAGCTACTTGGTTGTTAAATTGAACCAGATGACTAATGGGCTAGAGGTGAGAAGAGAGGAGGGAAAGAGCAGCTATGGATGAATTTTGGCTTCAAACAGATGTACAAGAGTATGATTTATTGAGATAGGAAGCCTGGAGGAGGGTTATACTTGGGCAGGCAAGTGGCTAGAGATCAGAGATCCTTATAAGTAAGTTCATTTGAGATGTAGGGGGTAGGTGTTAAGTAAGCATCTGGATTGATTATTCTAAAGCTTAAAAGATAGGTCTAGACTTGGGGTGACATTTACTAGACCCCAAGGAAGCTGTTTCGTGAAAGCTCTTTCAGGTGCACTGTTCTGTAGGCAGAAAGTCAGACCTTGCCAACCTCTACCATCCTGACTCAAGATTTCACTGTTTGATCCTTAACCCTACTGATACCAATGGCCTGACCAAACCATGGGGAAAGCAGCATTTGAGGGAGATCTCAAACGACCTGAGGCAGTGGGTGAGGCCACGTTGCCTAGGTAACCAAGCTAGTGTTTTGTGAACATTCCACCTTGATGTTGTGCTCCTGTTCCTGGCAAAGGATCCCTCACCTGAGACAGTATGTGGCAAAGGAAGTCTTGCAGTGAGCACATGCAAGGCTGGTGAGATGATTGTATAAGGGAAAAAGCCCTCTTGCCACTTCTAGTACCTGATTGGGGGAGGGATGAGGGAAGGCAGACACATGCACGAGGGAGGTCAGAATGGCAGAGCCAGTGACAGGCAGGTTCTAAGTCAGGGCAGGAGGCCTGAGAGTGGCTGGAGGAGAAGCTGAGCTACTTGGATGACCACTCAGCAAATGGGACAGAAACTCTGAACGTTGCCTTTGGATCTGATCTAGCTAAGGGTGGCTGGGTTTCCAGAGGGTATGTGCTTTTGAGACAAGAGTCTGCTATTCTGCCAGATGGTGTGGCTTTTAAATAAAGTCCTCTTTTCTTTCTCACCAACCTCTGCTTCCAGACTTTGCCTATTGATGGCAGTGGTCAGCCAAAACCCACTATTGGTTCAGTAAGAGAATTGGTGACCCAGATGCGACACTATGGACTTTAATAAGTCCCAGAGGACTCAGGATGGGTCCCAGCTGCCTGTGGGCTCTGTCTGTGGGGCTGACCCCAAGAGTAGGACTGCAGGGATTTCCCAGTCTCAGGAAATTTCCCTTTTACTCAAGGCACTGGCCACCTGAAACCACTGGCTGGTGGAAAGAAACAGGTCTGGGAAGGAGATGGACTCTAAGACTGGGTGAGCCGAACCAACATGCACATGGGATGTTGGGTTCCATGTATTTGGGTCTGGTTAGGACCATTTGTAGTACCTCTTGACAAGCCACACCTGCCATTTGGGCTATATGCCATTTGGGTATCACACCATTCAGGCTTCTGCACCACTGAGGTCTGGTGAGGACCATTTGAGATTTTGGGTCACTATTTGCAGTACCAGCTGGCAGAAAATATAACTAAAACTTGCTTGTGAACACTTGTTTGGAATAATGAAATTGTGGATTCAAGTTTTATTTATATGTTTCCACTTTGCCTGTGGTCTTGTGGTCATAGTTTTGGGTCTGTACGTCCATGGCATCAGAGACTGTTCTGTTTTTTCACTCCTAAAAGGAACACACTAGGCCAAATTTTAGCAGATTGGTCCATGAACAGCTATCATCCAATGTCTAAAAAGGAACAGACATTCTGTTGTAACATTGCCTGACCTATGTATATTTTAGACTATTGGAGTAATAGCTTCTAAATGGCTCCTTAATTACTACACCATCATGCAGTTAAAATTATTTTGCCAATGGTCAGGCAAATGGGACAAAACCCCTTATGTCCAAGTGTTTAGGTCATCACACAATAAGGATTCAGCAAGAAATGGAACCACTTAATGATACAGAGAAGGGAAGTGGCTTCAAAACTTCTCCCTGATAGTAAGACACAGGAAAGTCTCATTAATGCCCTGAACCCAGGGGATGTCATCATTCCCACTGCTAGATACCCCTGAAATAGGGCCCAGAGAGGTAACAGCCCCACCTCTGTGGTGAATGAATGGTCGCCCCCTCAAAGACCCAGCAGGACACTCAACTTGCAATACCCTATCAGCAGAATAAACCAGGAAGGCCAAGCCACTGGCTACTATTGGGCTCATATTCCATTTTTCACTTCAGACTTACTGAATTGGAGGAATACCAACCCATCATATTGGGAAGATCTTTAGACAATGGCAAATCTTATCACCTCCATTTTTGCCACTCGTCATCTAAACTGGGCTGATATACAGGCTCTCCTTAACATCCTGCTAATGGCAGATGAAAGGTGGCTCATTACAAGGCTAATGAAGAGGCTCAGCACCTCCACTAAGAGAATCCCAACAAGACCCCTAACCCAGCTGGGGTAATTTCCTTGACAGAGCCCAACTGGGACCCAAATAGTGGGGACCTTTCCTTCCTAGAACATTACAAAAATGCATATTGGAAGGGTTTGAGAAAGTGGTACCTAAACAAAAGAGCCTGAATATGATATAGGCTATTCAGCAAAAACCAGATGATGATCCTTCTGAATTTTGGAAAAGATCTATCAGGCCTATGGAAAGCACACTAATGCTGACCCATAGGCACCAGAAAATGTCTGGGTGGTAAACATGACTTTTATTGGGCAAAGTGCTTCAGATATCAGAAGGGAGCTCCAATATTTAGATGGAGCATTGGGAATGAATCCTTCCACCCCCCAGTTGGTGGACATATCCTTTAAAACTTGCATTACCCATGAAACACACCATGGTTTTCTTAGACAATGCAGAGAAACCAGAAGGAGAGGCAGGACCCTAATGGAAGGACGGAAGACCCATTAGGTGCAAATCAATATCCCTATTGCAAGAAGGAGGACCCCTGGAGAAAGGATTGCCTGAAACTCAAAGGGAAATATAGAAAAGATGGAAACCCACTCTGAGAAATGCTAGAAAGGAAAGAAGAATTTGATGACAAATCGGAAAGCCTAATAACTCCCCCAGACATCTCTCAACCTATTACTGTTTCCCCAAAGGAGCCCTAGGTACAATTGAGAGTGGGGAACAAGCTAATTGATTTCCTTGTAGATACAGGAGCTACCTACTCAGTACTAAATACAAAACTAACCAAGATAAGTTCAGCTGCAGTTAATGGTTATGGATTGGCCAAACACTTACAAAAACAGGTGTTCATTCAACCTCTAGAATGCCAGCTTGGGAGTCAAAAGCTTACACATACTTTTCTCTACATGCTAGACTGCCCCATTCCATTCCTAGACTGAGATTTCCTTTGTAAAACTGCATACACAAGTAACTTTATTTTTCTGAGAAGTAGAAATTATGTGTAGAAGTCCCATTGAAACATATATCCAGTTGCAAGTTCTCCTGGTTTGCTCAGAAGGACCTGGAGCCAGGAGACCAATTCTTACTAAAGACCTGGAAGACTCAAGGCCCTGAAGAGCAGTTAGTTGAACAATCAACCAGTCCCTATGAAGTCATGTTAACAACACACTCTTCCCTAAAGCTCATGTAAATCAAGCCTTGGATCCACCACATAAGGATGAAAGCAGGTGCTGCCTGAGGAGGACTCAGATCTTGCTGCTGCAGCTGATACTGAAAGGGGAAACTGGACCTGCACTCCTGAAGGAGATTTAAAATTCCTCTTTTGGAAAGGGAGAGCACCTCCCAAAGTTAAGTGTCCTTTCTTTCTTTTTTATTTTTCTGTTTTGTTTTGTTTTCATTTCCCAGGGAGTGGCCTCCTCAGCAAATTTATTCTACTGGGATGAAGGGTAAGTGCCACCCAAAGCTCTGTTCCACAATAAGGATTTAGCCTGGAATGGGATCAAAAACCTATGTTTCAAGAACTTATGGAATGTTTGAAAATCTAAGGAATGCTAATTGCCTACTTTTTGCTGTCGGATACACAGTTAGAGAATGGTCCTTTCCACTGTTAAAAAGAACAAGGATCTTCTTTTTTGCTTTATATTTTTCTCCCTACCTGATTCCTCAAGAATTTGGCAGTTGTTAATTAGTGAGTTATGGCAATACACTTCTTTGCAAAAATCCAGTAAGACTAGTTTCTAATTGTGGTTTTATTAACCAAGACATTGACTGGAACGCCATGTCTAAAAGAGATATATGCCTGGAGTCTGGATGTCACTGGAAAGCCTAGAGGAACTGAGATTGACTTTCGAAGCTAATGACAGCCCACTGCCAAAATAGCCTGATAACTTGTTTAGTTGTGTGGTTAATGACAGTCTTTCCAGGTAATGAGTGAAAGTTGCTTTCTTAAAAGATGGCAAAGAAGGAACCTCAAGACATTTGGGGGACCTCGAGAACTTGAGGAGCATAGGTATTGCAGGCAAAGACATATGGCAACTGTGTGACTTGGCTTCTGTGCCCTGAAGGGCCGACTAAAGCTCCATCTAAAGATTCCTTGTGCAAGTTCCAGCAAAGCAGATTTGAAAAGCCCATGTTATTAATTGCTATTCTTGTTGTGTTTATGCAAACAATCAGACCAAATTAAAACAAGTTAATGCAGTCTCTTTTGATGACAATGATGGTGATCTTAAGGAAAAAAATTGTGAGTCAGTGAAAATCACAATGCCCAGTTGTGGATACTGGACTTTGGTACAGCTGTCTTCAAAGTTTCATTTTTACCTGGAAGCTGACCTGGTTTCTGAATTCCTCTAGTTGTCTTCATTCCTCCAAGCTAATGTTTCTTTTTTTTCCTTCCCATCTTTGGACTTGGAATTGTGGGGAACTGAGCTATTTTCTAAGACTGTCTGTATGCACCATACAGATTTTACCTCTGCATCGAATGACATTGCCAGAGACATTCAATTTAATTTGTCCAATTTTCACTGTTTAATATCATTCCAGCAAAAGTATTACAACTGGACATCTTCTCAAATGACAGTCTTGCAAGTAACAGACTGGTTTATGATTTGTTGCATGCGTTAACCGTTCTGTTCTTCCTTCTGTTTTCATAGGGTGTATGCCTAAAAGCTCCTTTATCTGGTTGCTTGTTTATGCAGCATAGACCTCAATTTAGAAGCCCATCTGCATCGCCAGCTTCTGAAATGAGACTCAGTGGTTTGGTTGGACAGACCTGTTGGGACTAGATGGTTGAGCTGGTGAAAATACAACAAGGATGCCAATTTATCCAACAATACCATCATTTGGACACCATCATTGTGTATGCTGATTGGCCAAGGAACAGCCAACTGACCTGAACTTTGTGAGATCTTTCCATCTTATGTAAAGGCATCCCTCCATTCCTGCCCCCCCTTCCTGTCCTAAGAATCTCTGGTCCCAGGGACAGGTGAGACTATATCCTTTGCCTGTAGGAAGAAATTACAGGAGAATGAAACCTTCATCCATTTGCCCTTGTAAGGATCCAGACAGAGTTTTGAAGGGGGGAGCTGATACTGATGGTCTAGCCAGACCATGGGGAAAGAAAGGCTGATGGATGAGACCATGCACCATCTGAGGCAGCAAGTGAGGCCATGTTCCCCAGGTAACTAAGCTAGCATCTTGTGAATGCTCCACCCTGATGCAGCATGTTCTGCTCCTAGGGGCAGATCTCCAACCCCTGGACAAGACACAGTAAGAGGAAGTCTTAGAGTAAGCACACACAAGACTGGTGAGATGATTGTATGGGGCAAAAAACCTTCCTGCCCCTTCTAGTACCTGATAAGTGATTGGACAGGGGAGGGCAGACACACGCGTGAGGGAAGTCAGAATGGTGACACCAGTGACACACAGGTTCTAGGTCAGGACTGGAGGCCTGAGAGTGGCCAGGAGAAAAGCTGAGCTGCTTGAATGACCACTCAGCAAAAGGGAGCTGAAACTCTGGATGTTGCTTTTGGTCTTGGTCTGGCTGAGGGTGGCTGGGTTTTCCTCTGTGTTCCTGGAGTGGTTGGGCTTTTAAGACAAGAGTCTGCCATACTCCCAGATAGTGAGTCATTTGAATAAAGATCTCTTCTTTCTCATCAACCTCTGCCTTCAGAATTTGCCTATTAGTGGTGGCAGGCAGCTGAACCCCACTTTTGGTATGGTAATACTATTGATACTTTGTGTATTCTTTTCCTTGTCCTTGAGTCTAGAACAGCATCTGGACCTAGGTGAAATTATTTTGTTGACTTAAATTAGGCACTGTCTAAATATGTTCAGAGCATTTAATTTAACATATGTTTTTGTCAGTCAATGGTTTATGGCACCAATTCAACACCAACAGGAATACCCAATTTGGAGTGTGGTGAAGAAAGAAACTTTATTCAGTGTAAAACAGCTCAATTGTGATAGAGCATGGCTACTAAAACAGCATGGTTGTGAGACAGCCCTGGGGCTAGACAGCTCTGCTCTGTTTCTCTATAGTCTGCTTTATGCTGTCTTTTGCTCTGTTCTGGGTCAGTCTGCTCTGGCCTGTGCTCTGCTCTGCTCTGCTCCAGGGACACGTTTTCAGTGTTTCAGCTCAACCAGGAAATCACTCTCTTCAGTCTACGGTGAAAAGGGATATTGCATTCCCCAAGCCAGAGGGGAGTTTGCAAGTCTCTGATCCTCTCAGTTTGATTGGTCCAAAAGGCACTGTCTTCATTGGTCAGAATGTGGCTGCTCTGATTTGTCGGTGAAGATGCTGATGGAGACATAGCTACACATCTTCAATCGGATGGGGAAAGTATCAGTCCTGTGACTAAAATACAATTCCAAGAACTCCATGGTAAGGGCTGGCTCAAATGCCAAGAACACAGTGCAGGCAGGCAGTTCAATGCAAGCTTCTCCCTTGAAGTGCAGTTTGCGTCAGAGGTCCCTGTGTAGAAATGGTTGCAAGGCTCTGTTTTAAAATTTTTGAGCACACTTAGCCACAAGGAACCCTTCTTAATAAGGCTCTTCTTTCTCAGGGATCACATTTTCATGCCTAGAATTTCTGCAGGGGGAGCTTTGCACCTGCAAAGAAGATGCTAAATATCTTGGTGGCTTACAGTGGAGTAATATGTTTATAATGGCTTGTTTTATAGCAAGTATGATTGGGATATTTACTGTTTGTTTATTAACACTGGATGAGTGAATTGCAGCAAGTAAACATGCAAACATAGAGTTATAGATTATAGAAAATTGTAAACCGTGATCATGCAAAGAAGTAGTTTGATTGTAGCCTGAAGTTCTGACCCGTAGCTAAATGGAGCCAAAATTAATCATGTCTTGATTTGACACATAAGCCAAAGATCTTTTCTAAATATCATGCTTATTAAATCATAAAGACTTTTCTGCCTGTTATACCATAATGAATTTCAGGCATTTAATGGGAGAGACAAGTGCTATTGTTGTGGTAACCTTCAGCGTCTAATCTGAAAATGAAGAAGGCCTTCTTGCCCTGAAAATGTCAGTGAGATGAAGAGGATTCTCACACTTAGATGCTCTGGCACAGGTGAAACTTAAATCTGGGAAAGGGAGAAATGTTTCTATTTATTTGTTCATAATAAGATAGTGATTTACATGCATGTGGGGCAGGTTGCTGACTCTAGACTGCAGGCCCAGAAGCTTCTGAAGGCAGTGAAATAAAAATAGCATTAAGGGACAACCTAGCCTGAGGAGTTTAATGGAGTTTCCCAGGAGCCTCTGGGGGAATATAATGTATTCTTCAGACTATAAGACACAACCCCCCAAAATTTAGGAGGAAAAGGGGTGCACCTTATTGTCCAAGTGTAGCTCACCTGGCTCACTGTGGGAGGGGTGGTGGAGCGGGGTCACAGGAGCAGGAGTAGAGTCACTGCTCCATTTTCCTCCCAAATTTTGGGGGAGGGTGCATCTTACAGTCTGGAAAGCACAGTACAATATTCTGAGGCCAGGAGACTCGGCCACCATCTCTGTCATAATAGCCATCTCAGATGAAGGCAATTGCCTGGCCAAAATATATTACCAGAATGAAAGAAAGTGTCATCCCACCCTGTGCCTTGCTTTTCAGCTCTCAGAGCTTCTCATCTAAGGATTTACGTTGTGTCAGCTCCTACTTCGGTATGCTGTAGGAAGTGCCAGGACGCAAGCCTCCCCCTCCTTCCCTGCCCTGGGGCCCTCACTAACTGGCCCAGTCCTGCAGACAGGATGCTGCCTCATGTCCTGGACCACTCTGCAAATTCCTGCACCACTGGCCGATTCTGGTTTCCTCTTGCAATCTAAAAAGGCATATGGCAACAGGGGCAGGAAAGAATCCAAGCAGTGCCCAAGGCTAAAACCCTTTAGATGCCTGAGCCCCACATTGTTTACCACCGGCCCCCTTTCTGGGTAGCTCTGTCCAAATGTCATTTTCTTAAACTTTTGACAGTGCAAAACAAGACATTTCATTTTGTTTCTGAACATAAATATTAATTCTAGGCGGTGTTACATTCTGTCCATAAAATAACGTAACATTTCTCCCACACCGTATTAAATGGATGTGTTGTTTGGCCAAGAGAAGTACAGATCACTGGCGTATGCCAGGAAATGTGGGCATTTACATGCAGCTTTCAGGAGTCTAGGGAGCAGTCTTGGAATAGCAGCCAGGTCCCTTTCTGGGCTCCAGCTCTGCCCTCCTCCATCCAGTTTCTTCTTTCTCGGCTCCTTTGTTTGTATTGGTGTTTCTAATCACCTGTAATTTAGGAAGATACTTTCTTAAAATTAGATCTTATTTCTCAAGGACTTGGAAATGTGGGCATTGGCTCTCTTCAGGAGGTCCTGGAAGGACAGGACCAAACATTTTTAGCTTTCTTTCCCTAAGGGAAAGATCTGGGAAGTTCTGCTTTCTGTTGTCTTTTTTGCCCTCTATATAGGAAGAAAGGGCACAGGTTTCAAACCAGTGGTCCCCTCTGAGCATTCTACCCAGACCAGACCCAGCCCAAGACTCAAATGTGCTGGCTGCCTTGGAGAGGCAAATTCCACAAGTGCTCTTGAGGGGGAAATAGAACTAATGAGAAAGTGGAATTCTTGATGTGTCTGCGTGCTCATGTGGGTGCCAGAACATTTCACACAGACAGATCCTCCTCCAGTGTTTCGTAATAAAGTGGTACAGCCCATTTCCAGATGTGTGGGAGAGCGGCCTGTGACAGAAGCAATGTCAGGAGAGCCAGTGCCCTCTGCTGTCCCAGCCAGGAAGCAGCATGATTCGAGGGAAGAACCCAGGAGTTCGTTCATTCAAGAAAGCTGGAGGCTCTGTCAAAATCCAGCAGAGACTCATGCTGGTGTGGAGGGGCCTGTGTAGCTCCTTGCTATTCACACGTTGAGTTTTTAAGGGGCTGGATTCCCTCCACCTAGTTGGTTCATCTTTATGTTTTGTAGTTGTGAACAAGCTAGAAATGAAGAGAATTTATAATGAAATCTCAGCCTCCTACAGCATCCACTGGTCACTTTCCCAAGAAAGTGAGGAACAATGTTGCCTACTCCTTTCCCTGAACCTGGCCACTAGGCCCAGGCCAGCAAAACAGTGACTGCAGTTTGATGAAGAGGAGACTTCTGATGATTAGCAGCTCTTGGGCCACACTCTTGCTTGGGAATGCAATTTCTGGAGGCTGCTGGGGAAGAACCAACTGCTCCCACTCAGGCACACTGGCATCTCCAGGGGGCCTCTATAGTTGGCACAACTGAGAGACGAGGTCATTTTACAAGCTGAGATTGAGCTGCTACCAACTCTGTTCACCTGCTTGAACAGCAGTGGGTTCTGGCCCAGTGCAGGGCCAGGTGTTTTGCTGCAGAGAAGGGTGGGTGGGCAGAAAAAGAGAGGCAGAGACAGAGACAGAGAGAGAGGGAAGAATGTGGTGGAGGTACTCAGGTGGGGGTGGGGTAGGCTGGTGACCCAAACTTGGACAGCCTTGCAGTTTTGCAAAAACGCACAAAACAAACCGTTTTTGTTTTCTGGAAGGTTTTTAAATTGATTTTTTTTTTTTTTGTAAACTGATCTTCTCCATGCTGAGAGAAGAAAAACCCAGCCCACCAAACAAAACCCCTAACAACAATACCCTTCTCTCTCTGGGACCAATTTCCAGACTGCACAGCAGTCTTGACAAGGTCAACAAGCTGGAGCTATAAATGGAAGATCTTTATCTGTGTGGGAAATAGGAAAATCATTTGACTGATAAAAGGAAATACAATAACACATCTAAATTCCTGACTGCATTCTCCTGGGCCCTGCGTCTGTTGAGAAAGCATAAAGGCAGGAATGCTTATGCTGCTCCAGCATGTTTTAAAATAGCACACAGCACATAGACCTTCTTACCTTCCAATAAACTTGCTGCTGGTGTTTTCTTCTCTCTGCCCTGAGTGTTTCTGTTTTGGAAGCATTAAGGTAACACACATGGTACATTTTACTCACAGGCCAGCTCCTGCTCAGCTGGTTTCAATCTAGGCACTCCAGAACTCACTTTGAAAGTCCATTGTGTCTAATGGCATGTTAACTTCGTTTATTCTCTGAGACTTGTGTAGTAATTTTACATGCTACAAAACTAGCAACTTGAACCTAAAGTGCTGTTCCTCTCTCCCCACCCTCACCCCAGTGGCCCCAGTCCCCAGGCAGGTCTGGCCCTCACTCCTAGCATTTCTCCAGCTTTGGTGACCAAAGATAGCCTACATGTGGTTGGAGCCAGGAGACCTGGGATTCATGCCCACTGCTGGCCCTTACTGGCATTGGTGCAAGTTGTGGGGTGGGGGAGGGGCAATTCTCTTCATCTCTTGGAGACTTATTTTTCTCATCTGTAAAATGGGGGTTTTACTTGGCCCTATGTACCTAAAAAGGCTGTTGGCATGCAATAATCTCATGGGGATTATTGGCTGGGACTTTTGGCTGGGTTCCATGGAAACACTTGTTCTGTTTTTCCAGACAGAGCTCATCTGCATCACCTCCCAAACCATTAAACGTTCTAGACTACCATTTCTCCATGAAAAACAGAAGGGGGGAATTGACTGTGTTCTCACTGTGCTGTCAACATTTTCTAATCTGTATTCCTTCTACATTTATTAGCGGGCATTCTATTCTCAGGAAAAAGGTTTCTCTTCTCTTTTCATATTTTGTCACAGTGCCAGGCCTATAAGGGACTGAATAAAGAACAAACTAAGGCCTTGGCTGGTGTAACTCAGTGGACTGAGCATGGGCCTGAGAACCAAAGGGTTGCTGGTTTGATTCCCATCAGGGCACACGCCTGGGTTGTGGGCCAGGTCCCTGGAGCGGGGCATGCAAGAGGCAACCACACATTGATGTTTCTCCCCCTCTCCTTCTCCTTCCCCTCCCTTCTTTCTAAAAATAAATAAATAATTTTTTAAAAAAGAATAAACTAGATGATCCCTTCTAGCTCAGCTGAGCCTACAGCAAAATAACTAAAGCACATGTGGCTTCTAATCTATAAAGTTCTGTGTGAATTATGTCTTGGATTATTCTCACCTGATCTAAAAACTGAATTCTTAGGGACCTTCCAGAGTGCCCACCACTCAAATACCACCTGGACTTAGCTCTGTCTCTGTCTGTTCTAGGAACTAGGTTCCCCTCCTGCATGTCTGAGTCTCCAGGCCCCTTCTCTGTAGTTCCTGATGTATCCCCAGCTCTATCAGGCCTTCTTCATCTGGCATTCTACAGAATCCTCCAATTCAGTGTGTCCAGAGTTAAGTACAGTCTCCTCAAACCCATATTTTTTCCTGTATCTGCCAGCTCAAATGAGAGAATCAGAAATCACTTCACACGCTTCTCCCTCAATCTTTACTTTGCTCCCCCTATACACCCTTTCCTCATCCCCTCATGCACAGAATGCCCCCTATAACCCCCACATTTTAGCCATTCCCAGGCCAGGCCTCTGTAAGTTTCAGCATTCAGCTTTCCTCTGGGCTCCCACAATAGCCCATTGGTTTTTCTTCTTTATTAAGTAGTTCTTCTACAGTAGCTCTTAACTGGCCTTAGTACCTATGGTGTCCCATTATCCCCTCCCCAGAATCCCTCCGTCTGTCCTGCATACCACTGCAGGAGCAATCTTCCTAAATGCAAGTTTAATCTTACAAATCACACTCTATTTTAAATAATTGTTCTGGAAGTTGCTTTTACTTTTTTTAATCTTATTTAACCCTTGTGATAATTCTATATGATAAATATTATCCTATCCTTTACCTTTACAGGTAAAACTAGATTTACTAGGTAAAAAGACCCAAGGCCACATAGCTATTATACTTTGCAAAATTAAGTTTTGAATTCAGGTCTGTCTTACACTGTAAAACCCATGTTCAATGTAAGGTAGCCTGCTCAGTGTGTGGCACACAACAGATGAGCCAGTATGTTTTCCCTTTATTCCCCCTTTTTACAAAATTCACTCTCTTTAGCAAAGGACAAGCAACTATCCCATCATAGCTGGCTTATGCCTCCAAAAGTGTCTTTTCTCACTGCTGGTGTCACTTGTTACCACTGTTAGGAAAAACAAACTTTATGCTGAAGTTTCTTTAGGCGAGTCTAATAAATAGACATGAGACAGATTAGGAATAGAAAATAACCAAATTTAATACATACATATGTATGGGAACCCCACATACAAGAGAGAATCAGAGACCCTAAATGCAGGAGAAATTCAGAGGTAGAAAGGTGGACTGAGACTTTCTGAGCTAGGGATGAGGTAAGGTACTTCGGGGCTTTAAACAGTCATTGCAGAATGATAAGAAAAGCCAATATTTAGTAAATAAAAGTTATTCCTGCCATATAGATGGGTCAAAGATGTTATTACTGATAAACTCTTACCATGGGCAAGGCTTCTAATTCAAGTTCTATGTAGTTAAAGGGAAGGGCAAAAGTTTCTCCTGAGCCTGAAGCTAAAATTGCATTTAGCTCAAAATGAAACCAGAAAAGCTGGTGTTCAGTCTGCCTGTCACTACCAGACCCAATAAGCAGAGACAGGGATTGAATCTTTATGGGTGCTTTATTCAGCTGGCTGGTGATCTGAGAAGATGGCAGGTTATGTACCCTAACAGACCATCTTATATTCCATTTCAAACTGACCTTTTTTATAAGGAGAAGAAAAGTGTAGGTAAGGGGTTTGGAATTCAGTGAAAAGATTAATCAGATAAAAAGCATAAGCATTCTTTTATTTATTGATCAGTGATTCTTTGAGTCCTGGGAGGTGGATGTCTCCCCCTGCAATACAATGTCTCAGATACCATCTTGATGGCTTGTGGTCGTGCTGGGGCACAAAGGCAGAATTGTTGTGATGTCCTGGAGTCAGGATCAGTCATACTTTCAGTTCATGGCACAATAGCTTTTTACATGCATTGATTACTAAGCTTATTGATTACTTAAAACTAAAATTTTCCAACTCTTGTGTCCCCCATCATTCACCCACTATTAGTCTAAACTCTTATTTTTAAAAGATCAGTTTCATACGGAAGTATTCCTTTTGCGGTTTAGCACTTATTTTAGCATTAGATCATCTGGTAGGTGTTAGGTTGGGTGGGGTAAGACAAAAGTTTCAATTATAGTGTTTGGACTACAAAGATGGCCTCTGGACTACAAACCAAGGTGCCGGCTGAACTCTGACCCAGAAGAGGTGCTGACTAACGTCAGACCAGGAACCACCAATGATACGTGGCTTCTTTGTTCACCAAGAACCAATCCTTGGCTCCGGCGGGAAGTCAAACCATATAAAGTAAAACCCCATCCCTCTGGCTTCTCCGGTGCAAAACTTTCTTAGCTCTCTTCCTCTCCCTCAGTGAGGGCGGAGAAGGTTTTGCCCAGGAGCACAAACCCCAAAATAAAGCTCTTCTGCCTATTTTTGTGGCTAATTGGCACTCATTCCTCGGTG
>PVIA01016735.1:0-17920 GCA_004024845.1 Tonatia bakeri | reverse complement strand
AAAAATAAATGTGTTGCTTAATTTTCAAATATTTCTAGTTATATTTTTATAGCTTCCTTAGTTCCACCATGATCAGGGATCTTAATCTATATAATTTAAATTTTGAGAAAAAATGTTGAAATGTTATTCTATTACTCAGTGTGTGCCAGTTTTGGTAATTGTTTTAAGTACACCTGAAAATATTTTGTGCGGTCTAGTTGTCGGATGAATTGCTCTGTGTGTGTCAGTCACAGTTAAGTTTGTTAGCCATGGTGAAATCTTCCCTGTTTAAAAATTTCATGTCTACCTAATCTATCAGTTCCTCAGGAAATATCTCACAACAGTTGTGGCTTTGTTTATTCATTCTTTTAGAAACAACAATTTTTACCTATGTATTTTGAAAGCATGAGATTAGCTATATACGAATTTAGATTTATTTTCCTGTGGCTGTACCTTTATATCATTATGAGGCATCCCCTTTTATCTCTAGTAACTGTTCTTTTTTAAAGGCTGATTTTGATGTTATTAACATAGTGTTCTCATTTTTGTTTTGGTTATTATTTGCAGAGTATATTTTTCCATCATTTTACTTTTGACATTTCAGAGTATTGATAGGTCATAGCTCTTATCATCAACCTGTTTATTATTCAATCCAGCCCAACAATGTTACTCTTGAAATCTCTTTATAAGCTTAGAGATGTATTGGCTTTTCCATGAAATGCTCTGTGTCTAGCAACATACCTTACATATAAAAAATGGTAATTATTATTGAATTAATAGCTAAACAAATAAATCATGAGTTCTCATTCTAATTATTTTTAGCTACAGTTACCACTTCCTTTGCCACAGTTTACTTATATATTTATTTATTTTATTTTCATGGATGGTAATCAGTTCTCTCTATCTGACTCTGTGTTTCTAAAAGGCAACACTTTTTGTCAAAGAATTCTTCATTCTTTGTAATATTGATCTCAATATATATTTATCGTGTATACATTTTTATATATTCATATATTGAAATATGTGACTTTCCAAATTCTATTTTAGATACCTATATAGTCCCCAAAATAATACCAGATTCAGGTAATGGAACTTGGTTTCATGCTCATAAAATCTGCTTATTTATTGCACTACACAATATAACTTTAAGACATACACAACCTTCTGTTCATGTGAAATTATGCCCTCGTATGTCACAACTCAAGCACTATCTGTATTTTAATCTCTTAGGCACAGTAAAAGAAAATACAATTGTGTACTCTTTTGGGTGACCTATTACTATAAAGTGAAATTTCAGGAGATGTCATGAGAGCCTACCAGAAAAGTACAAAACCAAAATTTTTTTCAAAAGTCAATCAAAAATTTTTAAAAGAGTGTGAAGTATTTTATTATTTACTAGGTAACATATTTGAGTTTAAATGCAGATATCCTGACAAGTTCATATGTGAAACTATGATAAATTTAAATATCAAAATATTTTAATTAATTGTATTTGACAAAACTATCTTACACAGTTGAAAGTTTTCTTTGCTATTTAAAAAGACAGTGAACTTGTGTGCAACTTAGAAACATCCAGTGTGGAATTTGGACACAAAATGCACATGCATCATTTATATTTTGATTATATTCTAAGTGCAGACAAGGTGCTGTGTACATGAATAATTCAAACCACCTAAAAAGAATGGGCTTTTCACATTCCATGCCCGAGTTTTGTTTTTCAGACAGGATGTCTAACAACCTAAAATGTGTGTCACTGATGGAATATGATTAGAAAAACACTGTGATCTGACAGTTAAAAACCATTCCTTTATGTACAATTCTTACAGGCTGGATAAACGATACAAAAATATGTATAGTAATTCCAAATATAAGCCACAGATACTTAAAAAGCAGGCAACATGTGTAATCTTTTTTGTATGCAAGATAGAAGAAAACCAAAGGATAAAAGCATAGCATGTTACTAATTAACTTGGTTTGTTATCGCAGGGAGCCGCAGTGATTTTGGAGGAGAGGACAAACAACTAATTCAAAATATCTTATGGCTGCCTGCTGGTGGGGCCTGACCTTCTGGGAATCTTTAGAATGCATTTTAAAATTATCCCCCTTTTGTGGGGGCACAAAAGGAAACATTGACTTGCTGCCTTTATTCTCTTAGTGGTTAATGGCACTCCTTTACATTGTAAGCCTCTAATGTTCCAGATTACATACGTGTTGGTGTTAAGTGGGATCCTAGACATCCCAAAAAGAGATTACAGAAATAAGAATTTCTGGCCTGGAAGTAATATGGGCAAGAAAGGGCTTAAGCTGCGGCACTTTTTTGTCTGAAAAGCTTCTCAGAAGGCTACTTGGAAAGAGCTGCCTCAGCAGCAATGGGAACAAGGAAGGGCCTTAAAAGTTTACAGTGGCACCAATGGAGTCCAGTGCCGTTCACAATGCGTACCACTCAGCTATATTAAGACCAATCGGCCACAAAGCCTCCTCAAGGTAGTAACCCAATCTCTTAAAGGACATAATACAAATCAATTAATAGGAGAAAAAAAACAGTTTTTATCTCCAGCAACAGCAAATGTCCCCAAGACAATGATTAATATTTGCCATTTGTTTTTTCCACCTCCTATATTACATTTCCCTCGTTCTTGCCCTTTATTTTTTCTGGTCAAGTTTGTTAAAGTAAGGCAATCCATATAGTCTTCCCCAGAAGTTATAACCCATAATTTGCCTTACCATTGTTCTTCTGTGATTGTTGCAATTGCCTGTGTGTAGTTACCCCAAGATAAGAAAGAATCAAAAGAAAACCTGGTTAATTACCCAGTTTCTAGATATACTCTTACCTTCCCCCACTGTGCAGCTAACAGCCCCTTTGTTAATTGCCCATTATTTTCTCAGTGGAGTAACTTTGTTTTGACTGACAGGGACTACAAGGAGGAGTCCGAAGTGACCAAGGAGTAGTTATAGTCAATTTCTATGAAACCCTTACAGGGCTCCCTGGAGGAAGTATTTTGCCAGTGGGAGCAAGAACCTGTGATCCAGCAGTACCTAAAGTAGTAGGGACAGAACACAGATGTTTTTCAAGTTAATTTTTTAAAAATTATTGCAGGAAGGACCAATATCATTTCCATATTCCAGTTCTCAGACTCTTGTATTCTGGCTGTTAGGGACACATCACCATTTATTCACAATTGGCAATATACCAAACATCTGTAATTTGATACTCCCAAATTAGTGTCTCAACTGAGCATTTAACAGGCTATTTAACCCTTCTGTTCAGTTAGTTCCTTCAGATATGGGGGATCTATTGTAAGACCTATGGAAACTATGCTCATATACCCATAGACACATCTTCTTTGCTGTAAAATGGATTTGGTAGCCTGAGTCCGTCTTGTATGAGCAATCATGCCAATTGATCAGACATGTGTGTTTGGATGGGAGAGGCATCATGATCAGAAAAAGAACGTTCATATTTGGAGATAATTATCATTTACAGGAATGGCAAACACCACTGTTCCCCTGAGGCTGAAAAATATCCCTCTAGGGTAATCTCCATGTCACCAAGTGACTCATCAAAGGACTGTGCATGCTAAGAACTTGGCATCAGCCTCAGTTGTTGGAAGTCTGTGATGGATTCTTCAATGTCAGTCACTGAAACAACCTTGATAAGAGGGAAATCGTGCTGCTGAGCCCATGAGTGGCCATCAGCACCATGACCAATCTGTTTATGTTCTCACTGTGCCAGCACTGAGGTGGCTCCATGGGCTGGCTGACTTCTACTAAATGACTCATCCTGGCCACTTAGTTTTAGAGTTTCTTATCCAGAGGTTATTGACTAAGGATAATAATAATAATAACAACAACAACAATAAATGATTATATAATTACTATTATTTATAATTATAGTTATCAACACATATTGTCCTCACTTTCATACCATCCAAATGTCTCTTTCTTAGGGTTCTCATTTCATTTTCTAACTTTTGTTTTTTCTACATCACTCACTAATGTACCTAGCCAATTTACTATACTTCAGTCTCTATACAGAGTAGACAAATAAGGGTTTGGTATCCTCTTTGGTATCAAAAAATGAGACAACACCATCTCTTTAGAATGTTGAATGTAGTATCACCTTACTTTTTTTCTGAGTGAGATCAAGTGCCCAGTAGAAAAAGATAACATAATTTCTGTGTATTATTATGTTTGTATGTTTCAACTATCCCTTCTGGTAGATATTCTTCCTCACTGTCCTTTAGGGACATTCCCTAGTAAGACTTTATTGTGGCAGAAGTACATCTATTGCTTTTGAGTCTCATTACTGTCAGAGCTTGAGAAGAATAAATTCCACAGGTCAATACTTATATAGCAAGGGTTAAAGGCAATATTTTTGTTCTACAGAAAATGTACTACTTCTAGCACAGCAGCTGTGATTTAGACAGCCATTTGGTAAAACTCGCGGTAGTTCATCATCATCTGCCAGTTTCCCAAGCTAGTGTCTCAACTAGTTTTTCTAAAGCAAATAAAAAAAAATTAACTGGGGATATGAAAGAGACACAGTTCTTGCAAACTTTCAATCTTTGATTGAAACACTAATTTCTTTCAGCCTCTACACAACGCAAAATTACTTAATATCACTTTCTTGGGGAGGGTGAGTGCCTGCCTTTCTTAGTGTTATAATTCTTATCTCACAGGTTAGGTAACCAATGTGATAGAAGTATAAAATATGAGATGGTCATGCTGTTTGACAGTAAAAATCTAAGATTCAGAAACAGAAGAGACAACATCACCTTTTCAGAATGTTGCATTTGGTATCACCTTAATTTTTTTCTGAGTGAGATGAAGTGCCAAGTAGGAAAGGATAACATAATTTCTATGTTTTATTCAATACTCAAAGTTATTTAAAATGTGTCCTAAATCAATAAATTGACTTCATGATTTAAATAGGTGAGGATATTTTTATATTAAATATGAATATAACAAACTGATAATATTAATTGAATATCAACGGTAGAAAAACCATGACATCGGGCCTAGATTTAGGCTAGTTTCAAACATTATGGAAAATACTGAACGATTAAGAAGATCAGGAATTATAAGGTAAATTACACATTTACATGATACTCTAAATTATTGAGTTTTAATTTTAAGCTAAATAAAACAGTTGTTTTGTAAAATAATATTTTAGAACACATGATTAAATATACACTTAAAAATATCTTCAGAGATAGAGGAGAATTATGCCAGAGGAGTAGTGGCATAGAAGATCTATCCTCTTGAATTTTAAACAACTTGAACAGCTAAATTCAACAAAAAATTCCCTGCTCAAGCACACCTGACAGATTTGTGCATCGAAACACCTAAAGGTGGGCAAGAGGGAGCCAACCAGCAAGGTGAGAAGGGAGAGATGCTGAGACAAGCCACAGACACAGCGCTACAGGCGCCAGGACCTCAGCGTGAGCCTCAGTCTGGAGAGGGGCAGAATCAGGTTGTGGATGGCATCCTCCTCAGTCAGGAGAAGTAAAGAGATTCAGTGGGCATTCCTGCACGTGTGGGCTGTACAAACTGCAGCTGAGCCCAGTGACCTGGACAGGCAACAGCACAGAAGGCACAGCTGCAGTTGTTTGGCCCTGCATGTTCTGGACAGAGAAACAAAGGCACAGAGCCTGACCTTCCAGAGATCATTTTCCTTTGCCCTTGGTGTCGGGTTGCGGAGCGCATTATCTGCAAACCTGAGAAGTGGTACTACAGAATCACTTTCTCAATGAGCAAAGGGGACACTCTGCTACTGGTCACAGGACCAGGGGCACAAGGGGGTCTCTGCGGAGATCTGAGATCAGATCACCGTTACTGAGAGGGCAAAGAAACTTAGAAGGTGGCCGGTTTACCGCAGTCCACCCAACCACCAGGCATCATGGCTACAGAAACAGCAATGTTTGGTTTTGGGAGACAGCACTGGGATTTCATGGATTTGGAGTCCCATTGCCCACCTCTTTTCCCTGCCGGGTTTGTCCCCAGAAACCGGGGAAACCAGATCACAAGAGAGGCAGGCACCCACCTTGCCAGTTTTCCACCAGTCTACAGCGACCCCTAGAGTCAGAGAAGTGCAAGCGAGTTCCAGAGATCTGATTCAGCTCCACCTACTGGAAAAGATACAAAGCCTTCTTGGCATCAATCTTCTAGAGAAGTGCCCCTCAGCATAAATGTACAGACAGAGAAGGAATTCATCAAATATTATGAATACCCAAACCAAGCAGCTCAGAAGGAAAATGAAAAACCTCCAGAAAATAAACCTAAAGACATGGAAATATGTGATTGAAATGGTAGAGAATTCAAGATTGCAGTTCTGAAAAAAACTCAACCAGACACAAGAAAATACAGATAGGCAGTTTAGTGAGCTTAGAAAACAGATTAACAGACAAAATGAGTACTTTACAAAAGAGACTGGAACTTTAAAAAGAACCATATTCTGGAGAGGAAGAGCTCAAGGAAAAAGACAAAGAATAAGCTGGAGAGCACAGGAAACAGAGCTGACCAAATGGAGGAAAGAGTGAATGATACCAGAAACAGAAATCTAGAAATAACACAGAGGGAGTGAAATGCCTCCAAACAGAAGTGATACAAGCACAGAGGAAATGAAGCAATGAAGGCACAGAGCTATGAGAAAACAAAACAAAAAATAAAGTGACTATAGGCAATGCTTATATGTCAATAATTACCCCAAATGTAATTGGACTAAATTCACCAATAAAAAGACACAGAATAGCAGCCTGGATCAAAAACCAAACCCAACCATATGCTGCCTTCAGTAGATATATCGAAGCTGCAAAGACAGAGATGGACTCAAAGTGAAAGAATGGAAAATGATTCAACAAACAAATAGCATCCACAGAGAAGCAGGTGTAGCCATACTTATATCCGACAAAATAGATCTCCATGTACCAAGGAAACAAGAGGAAAAGACTAGATATTTTTTAATGATAAAGGGGACAATACATGAAGATACAACATATATATTCCTCTAATCAAGAAGCACTTAAATATATAAAGTGGCTACATACAGAACTAAAGGGAGAAACTAAAAAAAAAAAAGAAAAGAAAAGAAAAACAAAACACAATAATAGTTGGGAACCTAAATCCTCCATTGACAGCTCTAGACAAGATCAAAACATACCATAAGCATATTCTCTGACCACAATGTTTTGAAGTTAAAAATCAACTGCAAAAAAGAAAGTAAAGAAATCCCGAAATATGTGGAGATTAAACAACATACTGCTAAAAAATGAGTGAATGAACGAAGAAATAAAAAGTAAAACCAAAGGATATATAGAGACAAATGGGAATGACAATATCACATATGAAAACTAGTGGGATATAGTGACAAAAGTAATAAGAGGGCAGTTTATGTCATACCTATCTCCAGAAACAAAAGAAATACCAAAGTAAATGAACTAACATTACCTATTAAAGAATTAGAAAAAGAATAAAAAAGGCAACCCAAACTCAGCAGAAGAAAAGAATTAATAAAAATTAGAGCATAATTGAATTAAATAAAGAACAAAAAGACTACATAAAAATTAATATACAAAGAGCCAGTTCTTTGAAAAGATTAATAAAATTGACAAACTTCTGGCTATATGAGAGAGAGAACTCATAAACAAAATCAGAAATAAGAGTGGCCAGGTTACACCGGGCATCTCAGCTATACACAGGATCACACTAGATCTTTTTGGAAAACTATATGCCACAAGACCTGGCTGGTGTAGCTCAGTGATTAAGTGCCAGCTTGTGAACCAAAGGGTCACCAGTTCGATTCTCAGTCAGGGCACATGCCTGGGTTGTGGGCCAGGTCCCCAATAGGAGGCCCTGGAAAGGCAACCACACATTGATGTTTCTCTTCCTCTCTTCCTCCCTCCCTCCCCCTCTCTCTAAAAATAAAAAAATACAATCTTAAAATAAAAGACTATATGCCACCAAATTTAATAACTTAGAAGAAAAGGATAAGTGCTTAGAAATAACAAACCTAGACTAACTCATGAAAAATTGAAAAATGTAAATAGACTCATTGACAATGAGGAAATGAAAACAACCACCCAAAAACTCCCCAAAAATAAAAGTCCAGGACCAGATGGCTTCATCAGTGACTTTAACAAACATTCAAAGATTTGATACCTATTCCTCTCAAAGTTTTCCAAAAAGTTGAAGAGGAGGCAATACTTGCCAATGAGGCAACATAACCCTGACACTAAAACTAGGCAATGATACCACAAAGAGAGAAAATTAAAGACCAACATCTCAAATGAATACAGATTGAAAACTCCTAAGCAAAATACTAGCAAATAAAACACAATACACTAAAACATGACACATCACAATCAAGTGAGGTTCATTCCAGGGTCAAAAGGATGGTTTAAGGTACACTAATCCATCAATACAATATACCACATTAACAAAATGAAGGATAAAAATAATGTGATCTCATTAATAGATTCAGAAAAAATTGATAAGACAAAAACATCCTTGTATAATCAAAACATTTATAAAATGTGCATAGAAGGAAAATACCACAACATAATGAATGCCCATATTAAAAACCCTTAGCTAATGTACTCAATAGTAAAAAAACTGAAAAATGTTCCTCTAAAATCAGGAATAAGCCAAGGATGTCCACCCTCACCACTTTTATTCAACATATGATTCTGCAAGTCTTATCCAGAGCAATCTGGCAGAGAAAGTAATTAAAGACATCCAAATTCAGAGTGAAAAAGTGTCACTTTTTGTAGATGACATAATTCTGTATCAATAAAACCCTAAAGACTCAATCAAAACCTGTTACAAACAATAAGCAAATATGGTAAATTTTCAGGTTATCAAATCAATGTACCAAAATCCATTGCATTCCCATATGCTAACAATAAAATTTTAGGGAAAAAATTAAAAGAATTCTTTTGCAACTGCTACAAAAAAGAATAAAATACCTAGGAATCAACATAACAGACCATGGGAAGGATCTATATACCAAAAACTACAAAGCATTATTAAAACAGATTGAAAAAGACACAATGAAATAGAAAGACATTGCACGTTCATGGATTGGAAGAATCAACATAGTTAAAATGCCCATTTTACCCAAAGCAATATAAATTTATTTCAATCCCCACCAAAATTCAAATATCATTTTTAAAGGACTAGAACATAAAATTATCAGATTTGTGTGGAACCACACAAGACCCCTAATAGCCAAAGCAAATCTGAGAAAAAAGAACAATGCTGAAGGTATCATACTGCCTGACTTCCAATTATAATACAGAGCTATAATCAAAACAGTGTGGTATTGGAAAAACAAGAGACACACAAAAATGAAACAGAATTGTGAGCCAAGAAATAAGACCACATGTATATAAGTGAATAATTTTTCACAAAAGAGCCAAAAATCACAAAGTGGAGAAAAAAAGACACTTCAGTAAATGGCACTGTGAAAATTGGAACACCACATTCAATACAGAGAAACTAGATTACAGTTTGTCCCCATGTACATAAATTAATTCAAAATGGGTCAATGATCTAAATATAGGATCTGAAACATAAACTATATAGAAGAAAATATAGGTACTAAACTTGTGCACATTGGTCTTACAAAACATTTTATGAATTTGACCCCAATGGCAAGGGAAGTAAAGGCAAAATGAATGAACAGGATTATATCAAACTAAAGGCCTTCTGCACAGCAAAAACAGCAACAACAACAACAACAAAAACTGACAGTAAAACAAAAAGGCAACTAACCAAATAGGCAATGATATTTGCAAACAACAGCTCTGACAAGGGGTTGATATCCAAAATATATAAAGAACTGATACAATCCAACATATACACACAAAAAAAATGGGCAGAAGACCTCAACAGACACTTCTCTCAAGAAGACATACAAATGGCCAACACATATATTACAAGATGCTCAACATAACTAGCTAGTAGGGAAATACAAATCAAAACTGCAACAAGATACCACCTCACACCTGTTGCAATGGGTGTTATCAACAAGACATGTTATAACAAGTGTTGGAGAGGTTGTGAAGAAAAAGAGTCCTCATTCACTGCTGGTGGGAAGGTAAATTGGTACAGTCACTGTGGAAAACAGTATGGTGGTTTCTCAAAAAATTAAGAATAAATTATCATATGACCCAACAATCCTTCTTCTCGGTATCTGCCTAAAACAACTCAAAAACATTTATTTGCAAAGATACAAGGAGGGCAAAAAAAAAGCACTGGAATTTATTTATTAAAAATTGTGTATTTCTTCTTACATGTTTAAACTTCACTCACCTTCAAAATACTCTCCATTTGATGCAATACACGTACCAAGATTTTTTTTCCCACTGCTCAAAAAAGTTTCTGAACATGATTTTGATGTCTTTTAATGCTTCTGCTGTGTTTTTATTTCACCTCTTCCACATCTGCAAAATTTTCCCTTTGAGGGCTTTTTTCGTCTGGGACACAAACAAACATAAAAAGATGTTTGGGGCAACATCAGTTGAATAGGGTGGGTGGGGCACAGGGATGTGGAGAGCGGGACCAATAACATGGCATTGGTCCAATTAAGAAGACAGCATAAAGAATATAAAACAAAGAGCAGTCACTCGTGTCGATTAAAATGGCTGTCAGTCATCCATGACTCTTTGGTTCAAAAGGAAAATTACCTGAGTCAGAGTAAACTCATCTGGTGAGGAGACATATCTGCCCATGTGGTCAGAGCAGACACATTTGGTAAGAAGACACACTTAAGATATCTACACACATAGTCAGAGTAGCCATGTCTGCAGAGTGGGACCACCCATAGACAGGTTCCTGGGGAAATTCCACACTTGGCATCAGGGGTGTCAAGGCATTTATAGAAAAGACCCAGAAGGGTGGGGTACACCACTTTCAAGGTATAACTGAGGCAGGCTCCAGACCACTGCTGAGACAGTTGAGCTCCACATACCACAGTGCTGCTCCATGCCCTGCTGGTCTCCCTTGGATTCAGCTATTGGAGGTTCTTCCCTGCTGGACTGAGGCTGCTCACCTGGCTCCAGAGGTCTTTCCTTACAAGATGTTGAAGGCTCTCTTTCCCACCATGTTGTCTCCCAGACCTGCAGACTGAGACTCTGGAACTTGGGCTCATTATCCCGCATTGATTGCTCTGTGTGCGTACGCGTGTGCGTGCATGCGTGCGTGTGTGTGTGTGTGTGTGTGTGTGTGATATTCCTCTTAGACTGTTAGCATGTGAGTAGGATATTAATGTATGTTGATGTTCTACTTTGAAGTAAACCCAGATTCACTAAAAACTGAATGAATAACATAGTTACTGTGTGTGACTCTTGTCTATTCCTTGTTGCCAGGCTGCTCAGCAGGCAGCTAGCCAAGCATTGGCCCAGCTGACATATAGGACAGACTATATCACATACAGACTCTCATGACAGGGGATCATACTGTTTTTGGTCAAAAACTGCTGAACACTCATAAATAACCCATCATGAAGTGGGCAAAGCATTGAAAGAGTTTAAAAAAGTCACTGAAGCCAAATGCAGCCTCTCACAACAATGCCAGCTGGTACACTAAAACAGATGGGTTCCCAGAACATGCACTTAGTGGGAGAAGCCTATAACAAGGTACGCACCTTCCAGAAGACAATTCCAGTTTGGGCGGAATTCATGCTTGTATATGCATCCTTTTGTTCCTTGCAGCCTTATTCACAGTGGGTGAGACATGGAGACAACCAAAGTGTCCTTCCACAGAGGACTGGGTAAAGAGTAAGTGGTACACACACACAATTGAATACTACTCAGCCATAAAATAATATGAAGTACACTGCCATTTGTAACAACATGGGTGGACTTTGAGAGTATTAAAATAAGTGAAATAAGTCAGTCAGAAAAAGCTAAAACCCGTATGATTTTACTCATATGTGGGATATAAAACTGAAATTCACAGACAACAGTATGGTGTTTAGCAGAGGGAAGAAGGTGGGGGGGCAGTAAAGGGGAAAGAACACCTTCAGTTGTAAAGTAGTAATCATATAAAAGTTTTTCAAAAGTAATTTAATGGAATACTAATTAAGATTCAATTTTATAATTGAAAATAAAAATGTCATAATAAAAAGTTAACACTTTTTTCATTACCAACATGGGAAGCCTAATTAAAATTGTCTCTTAATGATGTTTTTAAATTCTATTCACATATAACAAGGGAAAATATCATTTTAATATACTCTTTTCAACTAAATATATATATATTGTAAGATTGCAAACATTTCTTTAAATTGATCCAAATCCACTACAAAAATATTTTGTTTTTTTATTTAATATTTGTCACTAAATATATATTGCAAAATGTCCACATTTTAAAAAATTAAACTGCTAACTCTAATAATTTTAACTACAGGAAAAGACAAATAATAAATTAATTTTACAAAAGTTATTTTATAGGGATTTCATGATTTTTCTACCCAGTCAGACCACTTGTCAAGCAGTCAGAAACTATGGTTTTAAGATTTCAATGCATTTTTATTTATTGTTGTTTAAGTACAGTTGTCTCCATTTTCACACCACCACACCCTCCCACCCCACCCATCCCTGCCTCCCACCCTCAAAACTACCCCCTTTGGCTTTGTCCATGTGTCCTTTATACATGTTTGTTGAGGCCCTTCCCCTGTTACCCCTATCATCCTTCTTTCCCCTCCTCTTTGGTTACTGTCAGTTTGTTCTTTGTTTCAATGTCTCTAGTTATATTTTGCTTGCTTGTTTGTTTTGTTGATTGGGTTTCACTTATAGGTGAGATCATATGGTATTTCTCTTTCACTGCCTGGCTTATTTCACTTAGCATAATGGTCTCCAGTTTCATCCATGCTGTTGTGAAGGGTAGGAGCTCCTTTTTTTCTTTCTGCTGCATAGTATCCCATTGTGTAAATGTACAACAGTTTTTCTGATACACTCATTTACTGATAGACACTTACATTGCTTCCAGCACTTGGCTATTGTAAATTGAGCTTCTATGAACATTGAGGCGCATAGGTTCCTTTGAATTGGTGTTTCAAGATTCTTAAGGCATAATCCCAGCCGTGGTATTTCTGGGGCAAAAGGCAGTTCCATTTTTATTTTTCTGAGGAAATTCCATACTGTATTCCATAGTGGCTGCACTAGTCTGCATTTCCACCAACAGTACACGAGGGTTCTCTTTTCTCCACAACCTCACCAGTACTTGTTTGCTGATTTGGTTATGATGGCCATTCTCACTGGTGTGAAGTGATACCTTATTGTGGTTTTAATTTGCATCTCTCTGATGGCTAGTGGTGCTGAGCACCCTTTCATGTGTCTCTGGGCCCTTTGTATGTCCTCCTTGGATAAGTCTCTGCTCAAGTCCTTTGCCCATTTTTTAATTGGGTTGTTTGTCTTCCTGGAGTGGAGTTGTGTGAGTTCTTTATATATTTTTGGAGATCAAAACCTTTTCCAAGGTATCATTTGCAAATATCTTTTCCCATACAGTTTGTTTTCTTTTTATTTTGATGTTGTTTTCTTTAACCTTACAGAAGCTTTTTTAATTTGATGAGGTCCCATTTGTTTATTCTTTTTTTTTAATGTCCTTTGCTCTAGAAGACATGTCAGTGAAAATATTGCTGTGTTGAATATCCGAGATTTTCCTCCCTATGTTCTCCCCTAGGACTTTTATGGTGTCACAACTTATATTTAAATCTTTTATCCACCTTGAATTTATTTTTGTGTATGGTGTAAGTTGGTGATCAAAGTTAAATAGAAATATAAGCTGCTTTACTCTATCCATTATACATACTGCAATATATGTTGAACATTTAAATGAACATTTCATTTATCCCTATTGTTTCTACACAAATTTTAAACAGAGCCTCAAAGCCACTGAAAACTGGTTTGATTTCACATTTTATTTCTTTCTGAATTGCACCATCCTTAAGCAATGCATTATTATCACAGTTCATTGCACTGATGAAATTAATCTGATAAAACACCTGTGTGACAGAGAAAATGATATATTAGTGTGATTCATCATTAATGAATATCATCAGCCCATGATCTATTAGTATATTGCTCAAAGGATAGTGTCATTAAGAAAGAGTGAGTTCCTAGAGTTAAATTATGGTGTTGAAGGCAGTCACTAGAGCTTGCCATATGCAGGAGACAGCAAGCCAATACAAAATCAAATTCTCTTGGACTTTTATTTTCCTCAAAAGTGTGAAGTTTGCACCTTTCCTAGTAAGACTTACTGCTGTAAGGCAACACAAAGTTTGCTCTTATTATTTTGTATCTACTATTAATTGTTTATACATCCTCTATATATTAAATCATTCATACAGCTGACTCACATGTGCTGCATCACCAGTGAGGAATACAAACAATTTAATTTGAAAATCAAATATAGAATAATTTGCAATATCTTTGAAAAAAATAACCCTGAAGTGTTGCTCTTTCAAATTTTTATTCAAGCATACGTATGACACAACTATACTGCACTTGGCTAGCTCATGATGTTAACATTTGGTAGGCATTGTCCCATAACACCTTTGTTAAATTAATGCAGTGAGAAAATTTAAGACAGGTTCATTCAAAATAAAATTAAGGTTTGTATATACAACAGAATTTTAAATTACAGATTGACATAGTGGCAGCAAATTCATAAGAAATTCTTAAGAATTCATAATCTGGATCATTTTTTAACACAAACTTGATGAGTTTACTATATTAAAAAACCCTTAAAATAAGACTGAATACTTACTAATTTTGTCATTTTGAACAGAGATTAAAAACTGCTCCTCTCTCCAGGAGCCAAAGGGTTTTATCTCTTTAATTCATTGTTTTATCTTCCAGATATGGAATGGAGACCAGCTAATATTAAGCACTTGAGGTGTTCCCTAATTAGTTAATTAACTCAATTATCTTAATAACTTTATGAAACAAATTCAGACCCCATAGATCATCTGTGCACTTGAGACACAGCTACCTGTGTATTTTTTGAAACATGAGTTAAATGACTACTTCTCAAATATTAAAAACACCTTGTCATTATTATCATATTTGTGTATCTATATCAGGAGATAAATATGTCCATGTAATTTTATTTTAGTTTTAGAGACTGACTGCCACATAATGTTTTGCAATAGTCCATACATACATAAAGTAATAGTTTTGTTAAGATGATTCTTAGTATAAGCAAAAACTATTAGCTAAATTTATTGTGACCTTCGGTCCAGATAAGAAGGCATGGGCTCATTTTCCTCCTTCCTCCTAAATAGGTACAATTATAAACCCTTGCAATAACACCAGAAACAAGCGAAGCAAACACCTGAAAGCTGCTAAGATGGAGGTTTGGTATCCCGTGATTGGAGGAATGATGCAGTGGTTAGGGGTATTATGGGACCCATCCACCAGGGAGCTTCCTAGGCCTGGCCTTTCCCCACAACAGAAGGCAGCCCAAGTAGGTTCATTCTTCACCAGAGATAACGAGAGTCCTGCCAAAAACACCAGACAAACCTTTAAGATATCAGGAGACCTTCTAACACTAAGTGTCCCGGAGGGGCCATCTCTTTCTCCACAAAGCCTGAAACTCCTTTCCCAGTAGGGTAATACCAAGACAGATGGTACTGACAAGAGACCACAAGAAACAACCTGGTCTGGGACTCCCCTCTCACCCTTCACTAAGGGACATGGAAGTAGGCAAGAGGAAGCCTGGCAGAGCCATTGAGAACAAGTAACCCAGCCCAGAATATGTTCACCATCTCTAAAAAGCAAGGGGAATCTCATTAAGTACCAGGATAGGGAAGATTCATAGGCCTGGTGGCTCTGTTGCCTTATGGGGAGACACTAGAATAAGTAAGCAGAAGGAACTGGCAGGTTATAGCCCATACATAGGTGGAAGCCTAGCCCAAAAAGTACCTTTGTATCCTCAGGTCTAGGACTCCTCTTCTTTGACCAGAGACACAAGGGCAGCTGAGGGACATTGGTATGTGGATCTTAAAACAACAAACCTTGCCCTGGCTGGTGTGGTTCAGTGGACTGAGCACCGGTCTGCTAACCAAATTGTTGCCAGTTCCATTTTCAGTCAGGACACATGCCTGGGTTGTAGGCCAGGTCCCTAGTAGGGCGCGCACAAGAGGCAATCATGCACTGATGTTTCTCTCCCTCTCTTTCTTGCTCTCTTCCCCTCTGTCTAAAAATAAAATAAATAAAATCCTAAAAAAAATTCCTCTGTCCAAAAAGTCTCTTTACTTTCCTGGGCCCGGGACTCTTCTCCAACTGAGAGCATCTGGACATCCAGCATGCATAACCCCTTTGGCTTTTTCAGTGACCACCAACAGAGACCAAAAAGTGTCCTGTTGATCTCAGATAAACCGAACTGAGCAAAATAACACCACACAGACTGAAATTTATTGCCATAAAAATACAACCCATGAAAGCATGCCAGGACATGCATGTTCAGCCTATACAGAGTGAATGCCTTCTGAAGTGAAAGCTTTAAATAGAACCTAGAGTCTTCTATCATAATAGACAGAATGTACAGGATATAATTAAATCACCCATCATACCAGAACTAAGAAAATTATACCCTGAATGAGAAAAAATAATCAACTGACATAAACCCTGTGATAGATCAGGTATCTGGAATTATCTGCTATTATAAAATGCTTCAACAATCAGTTCCAAATTATCTTGAAACAAATGCAAAAATAGAAAACCTCAACAAAAACTAAAAATTATAAAAAAGAACAAAGTAGATATTTTAGGACTTAGTAATATACTAGCCACAATTTAAAAACATGTCTATGGGCTGAGTAGAAGAATGGAAAAGACAGAGCATAAAATCAGTAACTTTGAGACTTTGATCAATAGAATTGATCTTATCTGAACAAGAGAAAGAAACTAAACTAAAAAAAAAAAAAAAGCAACACCTCAAAGACATGTGAGACAATAAAGATCCAACATTTGTATCATCAATATCCAGAAAGAAAATAGAAAGAGGGTAAGGCTCTGAGAGTACCAGAAAAACAGCAGCTTGAAAACTTGTTAAACGTGTTAAAAATACACTCAAAATTTGTTTTAAAAATTACTTAGCTACACGTTCAAGAATCTGCATGAAATCCAAAGATAGTAAACTCAAAGAAGTCCACATCAGACAACACAAACTTTTGAAAACAAAAGACAAAGAAAAAACCTTGTAAGCAGTCAGAGATAAACAACTTAAATGGAAATACCGTATTTTGCTGTGTATAATGTGCACCCAGATTTTTAGCCCAAACTTTCAGGAAAAAAAATCTTTCATTTTAATTTTTTTAACTAAATTTTTAATTTATTCATGTTTAGATACTTGCTTCTTGCATTATAAAGGAATTTTAGCATTTATTTTTGAATATTGTGGTATAAGACATTTTATGTACTGGTAACAAATTTGTGATATTTATGCATCATAGAAGGCCAAGAATTCTTCATCACTGTCAATATCAGAAGCGTCATTTTCTTCAGTTTTGTTATTGCTTCCTAGGGTTACACTTTTAATACATAAACACAAAAAAGAATTAAAAAATGTTTATACAGATATGGAATTACTACTGCCCATGTATAATATGCATCCTTATATTTCCCTCAAAAATTTGGGCAAAAAATTGTGCATTATACATGGTAAAATATGGATACCAATTTGAATTCACATCTGAGAATATGGAAGTCCAAAATAAATAGCACCACATATTTCAAGTACTGAAATAAAAGAACTGCCAACTGCAAATACATATATGGTATAACTAATCTTCAGGAATGAAAAGGAAATAAAAACATTCTAACATAAAGTACAATTAAAGTAATGTGTTGCTGGTATACCTGCCTTCAAGGAATAGCTAAAGGATGCTCATTGAACAGAAAAATAATAATAAAAGAATCTTGGAATGTTAATAAGT
>PVIA01016734.1:0-17937 GCA_004024845.1 Tonatia bakeri | reverse complement strand
AGTTTTCACCCCCTTACTCCCATTCAAGTCCTCCCATCCCCCCACCTCCCACTCAATCAAGCCCTCCCACCCCCCTTCCCTACCTCCCTCCCATTACCACCCTCCCCCTATCTTTTATCCATGTGTCCTTTAACTTTAATCCTATAAACCCCTCCTCCTCTCCCCCCCCGAAATCCCTCTTCTCTCTCCTCTGGTCACTTTCCACCGGTCCTCAAATGCAGTGTCTTTGACTATACCCTGCTTCTTTCTTTGTTTGAAACAATACTATTGTTATCACAGAAGACAAAAGAGACTACTACCAGTCTCCCTAAAATAAAGGTGCGATGCAAAACATCACCACATGTGTCCCAATGTTGTCCCCAATGGCAGACTTGTGCAGTGAAGCATTTGCAAACAAACACTGTCAAAATATATTTGAATTAGCAGATTATAGTGCAGTTTTTGAAAATGACATGTGTGCTCCTGTGGTTTAAAAAAAATCTTTGTGAGTGATAATCTCTCTTCAATCTTACCACTTCGGGATGCTCCCATATCCCTCATCCCCCCTTATTGCTGATGAGCAGTCAAAGTCCTTGCAGGCACACAGCCTCATTCAATGCCATCACTTGTAATAGGAGCAGAATAATAATATTAGGAAATGGTGGCATTGTAGAAGCCTGGAGCACATGAATCAAAGCTCTTCCTGGCTGGCCTAATTGCTTCACCAAGTAGCAAGGTGATCCTACGCTACAACTCAAAAGGAAGAGGACTTTGGGGGCAATTTTGTCTCTCCAATTGTATTTTAACATACTGTGCCTGGAAACATCACCTTTCATGGGTTGGCAAGGAAGAAAGACATTATGTTCATTAGAAGAGAAAATCCAAATCAAATGTGAGTGAGTGAGGCAGTGTCAGTAATCTTGCAAGTGGTGTGATCACTCAGTGTGAGATTTCAAAACCTCCTCTGTTGGGAAAAGAAGATGACTGTGTTGGTCAGTTTCATGCTAAAGAATGATAACCTTTTTATTATAACACAGAGAATGTCTACATTAATCAATTTTAGAAATATAATCCAATAGCTCTGGAATGCAGGTTTTTGTATTTCTGCAAACTCTTTGGGGCTACATTGTTTGCCTGAGCTAAAGTTTCTTATCAATGGAGAGTTGACAATTTAAAAAAGTGATGGTAATTGATGTGAAATTTAAATATGCCAGGGACATTGTGTTAGGGTTCTATAGAGAAACACAATCAATAGGATGCATATGTATATCTATTTACATCTATTTATATCTATCTGTATCTATCTATATCAATATCACCTATGTCTATATCTATCTGGAGAGGGAGAGAGAGACAGAGAGAGAGAGAGAGAAGTTTTTATTATAAGGAATTGGCTCTTGTGATGATTGAGGATGGTAAGTTCTGAGATCTGGAGTTGGCAAGCTGGAGACTCAGAAGAGCCTATAGTGTAGTTCCAGGGCTAAGAATGAAGGTAGAGCTGTTATTCCAGTTAGAGTATGAAGGCAAGAAAAAGCAAATATTCTAGTCTGTAGGCAGCCAGACAGAAGGGATTCCCTGCAAATCAGTGGAGCATCAGCCATTTCAGTCTATTCAGGCCTTCAATTGATTGGATGAGGCCCACCCACATTAAGGAGGGCAATCTGTTTTACTTAAATTTATTGATTTGAATGTTAGTTCATTCAGAAACACCCTCACAGGCACACCCAGAATAATATTCCACCAAATATCTGGGCATCCCATGGTCCAGTCAAAGTGACACATAAAATCATCCATCACAGATGTCAACTGACCAAGTAGTAAACTGGGAGTCAGAAGATCTGTGAGGTTAGCTATTTTTCATAAGGCAGATGAGTCAAATTCCTCTAATGTCCTGTTATAATTAACCCTCCTTATCTCTGTTCAGATGTGGAGAGGTGAGCCACACTTCCCTCAGTTGATGCCAATTGCTCAGCTACATGCTCGCCCTTTTGTTGTAAAGTTTAATGTCTTCATATGAACAGTGGGTCTTACATTCCTGACTATATGGCTTTTAAGAATTCTTAAGGATCACATGCTGGCCAGGAATTGGGTCCTGGCTTTTAGTTTGGGTTTGTCCACCAACTTAGTATGTGTTCATACAAATTATTTGAGCCTCATTTTTATTATTTGTAAAATAACAGAAGTAGGTGTAATTCAGATGGTCTCAAAGGTCCCTTCTAATCTCATAATTAGTGAATGACTTAGAAAATGATTAGTAGATGACTTGGAAGCTACTATTTTAATTTTATTGGTATGTTAAGTGGGAAGGACATTTGAGCTCTTTTACTTTTTGGTATCTGAAAATGACAAGCTTCCAACTTCCACTTTTGGAATAAATTGTTTTTTATACAACTGCCTCAAACCTCTATTATTTTGCTTTTGCCCTCTGTTTAAACTATACCATAAAGATTTTAAAAATAGCTTTATTTCTTCCCACAGTTATGAAGTACATTCTGTGGAAACACTTGATACCCTATAAGATAATAACTGTTAGCCCATGACTTGTAAGTTCTAGGTTTCCTAGTTCAAGGCCAAAAACCAAGACTCTTTTCTCATTGGCCAATTTTGAATTCAATTACAATAAATAACAAGAATACATTCAAGAGTGTCCATTGATATTTTGAGTACTTTTCTATAAACAAAACTTTAGCATATATATGGTTGGATTTATAGTACACAGGATAGAACATGAGTTCCTGTTGCTGTTTTCTTTTGATAAGGAAGGTGAATAACCTGCTCCTGTAGTGATAAGGCTTCATAACTCGACATTTGGGACTTAGTGCCACAGTATGTCAGTGACAGGGACTATTGATCAAGGTCCTTCCGGAACCACCCTCACATTCTTCACAGAGTCATGGCTGACAAAGTGACATGCTCTATGTTTTCACAATGACATGGAGATTGAAAATGGAAAAGTTAAATATAAATCTTCATGGAAGTTTCAGTAATTTTTAATAATTTGTTCTTTTGTCGCATGCATATGTGAATGATATATTTGTCCCAGAGCAATACGAATTCATTTCTCCACATCGGTAATATCTGCAGTAAGCTAAATTAAAAGTGCATTTGTACTTGTACAGTTAAATGATCATATTTAATGAAATGTCAGAGATGAATCTTAGCAAACAGTCAGGAAATTATTTTAGAGAGTGCGGCATTTCGTTGCTAGCAGTCAGGGAAGAGCAGAGTGATTAAACAAATGGTTTAGTGCTCTGAGGTGGTGGCTGCCCAAGAAGAATACAAACCGCGGTGTGGGGTTGAAAGACAAATGCTGAATTTCTTAGCCTCTCTCTTTTCTTGCTCTCCCCAAGCCCCATGAATCTTGAATGTAATGGTGGCTCATCTTAGGAAGTTTACAGACATCCCTTACACAATGAGGGGAAAAACATGAGAAAATGGATATGTTGCCTGAGAATCACCTCTATGAGGTCTCCCACACTCCCCTTTAGCAAATTTAGACAGATGTGATGAGTAAGAGACTCGGATCAATTGCAGGAGGACAGGGACTAGCTGGTTAATGAATGACCAACTGTTTAGGCCATAGGCCTTCATCCATGGCTGTTTGAGTATGGTGTGGACCTGGGAAGAGATGGGAGGTTAGGCATCTGTGCTGTGGGTAAGACCAAAGTGAAAGAGGATGGTGGTCATGGAGGGAGGAAGGAGAATAGGAATAAGTGAGTAGGAGTGATCATGATGGGAAATTATTTGGTAATTGAGACAGTAGAGTGGGACCATCATGTGGTCAGTGAGGTCTTCATTTGTAGCCAACACACTGCCACATCCCACACATATCGCACACAAGTAACTCGATGTGCTCACAGACCAAGAATTAAAATAAGAATTGCCAACTGTTTTGGTTGGTGTTATGGGTTGAACTGTGTCCTCCAAAAAGATACCTTAAAACCCTAACCCCAGAACTGCAGAATGTGACCTTATTTGGAAATAAGGTCATTGGTGATGTAAATAGTTAGGAAGGAGTTATACTGGAGTAGGGTGGGACCTTAATCTCATACATCTGGTGTCCTTATAGGAACATGAGGTGAAGATACACAGGGAGGAGGTAGTGTGATGATGGAGACAGAAAGTGGAGTGGTGCAGCTGCAAGTCAAGAAAGGCTGAGTCCTGTAGCCAGTACTAGAAGCTCAGAAGAGACAAGGAAAGATCCTTCCATAAATCCTTCAGATGGAGCATGGCCCTGCTGACACCATGATCTCAGACTTCCAGCCTCTGAAACTGTGAGATGATAAATTTATGTTGTTTTAAGCCATCCTGTTTTTGGTATTTTGTAATGGCAGCCCTGTAAAACCAGTATAGTTGGTAAAACATAATTCTGAACGGGTGGAGTCAATGTTATATTTCCCAGTCTTTTGAATGTTTTCTTAAGGAAATTTGATGACTTTTCTTTTTTTTTTTTGTTCTGTCATCTGGGATTAGGATGAGGTAAGTGAAACATTCTACTCAGCTGCAAAATTTAAGGGGCTGCCCAAAACTCAGTAGTTGAAGTAAATAACATTCTGAGGAAATATTTAAAAAATTAAAAATAAAGAAAAATACCATGATTAACATAATATCAAAATTTTAAGTACACAGCCAGTATTATTGAATTTTTCTTTTTGCCTCAGTGCGGCCTGGCAAGGTGCTACTTCAGTTGACATAAGAATAATACAAGTTAAGTTTAGAAATGCATATAGGGAAGGACGCAGATGTAAACATATCCCCGCATAAAAAGCACTCTATTTTAATTTTTATCTCAGGCAGACACCAAAAGAGGTGACTAAATAACAGCAGGATAACTTGGGCTGAACTCCTTTTCTGTGTGAGAACTCAGACAGCAGAAGGAAGACCAGGCCAGCGATCAGGTAACAATGGGAGCCTAGGTAAGCATCCTTCAGACATGAAATCTGCATAAAAGAAGACAAGCTGCTATAATCCTACTAGTGAAGGGAATTAGATTCTTTGACCTTTACCACATGACAATAAATGACAGCATAATAAGTAAAGAAAAATGATTTCTGACGTACACTTTTCACATGGTATCCTGGAGGCACTTTGCTATTATTCCAAGTTTATTAAATGCAGGTCTGATTATGTGCTAGGGAGGGCTGACAAGAGGCATATTCTAGAACAGGGAGGTGCTGGCCTATGTCTGTTGGTAAATATTTATTGGCTGCACACTTCTCCTACAGCTAGGGAGAGACCAAGAGTGGAATGTCATGTCACATGTTTAATTTACATTAACTTTCTTTCAATTGCTTACAGATACAATTGAGTGTTTAACACTTGAAGATGGTTATTAGCTATTCTCTCTCAGCTTCTACAAGTACAAATATCACTTTAGTGGTCGATGGAGAGGATTCCTAGGAATCCAATCCTAGGATGTGGCCTCTATGATGGAGGAAATGAACAAAGACAGAAATAATGAAATGAAACATAGAGATCTGTGTTGCTGAAAAAAATTTACTGACTCCTTTTTGTGTATAGTTTTACAAATTTTAACACATGCATAGATTCATGTAACAACCACCACAACCACATGAAAAACATTTCATCACCATCCCAGTTCCAAGATGCTACCCCTTAATAATCACGGTCTTTAAAACTTGATTCTGATGTTTCTCCACCGAGTAGTCTGTTAACTTTATTTTAGGGCTTAACTTTCCTTAGTTCCCACTATTCCACTTACTAAAAATTCTGCAAATTCATTTGATTTTAATAACTCAGAGCTAACTGGCTCTTAAGTTTTGGAGTCTTAGACTCAGGATAATAGTTTCATAAAAGATGTTTGAAAAAAGGAGGAAAGTATGGCGAAATGAAAAATGCCGGTATGACCATCATTTGAGTAGAACAAGACAGAGTCAGCGTCAGCCAAGATCAGTATAAACAAATGTGTGTAAGAGATGGTACACTCATTCATCTTTTAAGGAATCTTTAATGTTTATACCACAAAATTTCTTTCAGCAGTAGTATTTTACATTCAGTATCTTTGATACTGTGAAAAGGATTCAGATCTTCCAGTTATCTTTCTTTCACGGTTTGCTCACTCCAACCATTTTAAAGTGCACCGTTCAGGGGCCTCAAACACGTTCACACTCCTGTGCTGCCACTACCAGCATCCACACACAGAGTGTTTTCACCTCCTTTCCGAACTGCAACTCTGTGTCCGTCATACCATAACTCACCGGTGCCCATGTACCTGCCTCCGGCAACCGTCCTTCCACTTTCTGTTTCTATGTGGTTGACTACTCTTGGTTCCTCAAATAAGGGAATCATGCAGTATTTGTCATTTTGTAACTGGTTTGTTTCACTGAGCATAATGTCTTCAAGGCATCCATGTTATAGCACGTGTCAGAATTTCCTTCCTTTTTAGGGCTGAATAATATTCCATTGTATGTATATATCACATTTGGCTTATCTATTCATCTCTTCACAGGCACTTGGGTTGTCTTAAACTTTTGGCTACAGTGAATAATGCTGTTACGAACATAGTTGTATATGTGTCTGTTTGAGTACCTCTTTCCAATTCTATTGGAATTGCTGGATCGTACCGTAATGCTATGTTTAAATTTCTGAGCAACCACTATACTGTTTCCCAGAGTAGTTTCATCATTTTATATTCCTACCAGCAATGTACAGTGCTTCCATTTTCCCAACATCCTCACTAAAACTAGTTTATTTTATTTTTTAAATGATAGCCATCATAATGAATATGAAGTTGTATCTTTGTGGTTCTGATTTGAATTTCCCTAGTGTTGAGCATCTTTTCATGTCCTTATTGGCCAGTTTTGTAGATTCTGTGGAGATATGCCCATTTAAGCTCTTTTCCCACTTTTCAATTGAGTTATTTTTGTTGTTGAGTTGTGAGACTTCTTCATATATTCTAGATATTAATCCCTTATCAGATATATGTATGATTCTCAAATATTTCCTCTGACCAATGGAATGTCTTTTCATTCTGTTGATTATATCCTTTGATCCAAAAAGTTTTTAAATGTTGTGGAAAAAACCATTTTTGTGTCTTTATTTTTATTACCTATGCTTTTTGCATCATATCCAAGAAATCATTGTTATGGCCAGTGTCATGAAGATTTTCCTCTGTTTCCTCCTACCATTTTTATAGTTTTAGCTCTTGTGTTTACATCTTTGATGTATTTTGACTTAGTTTTTAAAAAGATGTTATTTACCTATGCACCCCAATGTTCACTAGTGCTGCTGGCAACCTAAGTACACATCAGTAAATGAGTGGATCAAAAAACTATGGTACATTTACATGATGGAATACTATGCAGGAGAAAGAAAAAAGGAGCTCCTATGCTTTGTGACAGTGTAGATGGAACTGAAAAGCATTATGCCAAGTGAAATAAGCCAAGCAGTGAAAGAAAAATACCATATGATCTCACCTATAAGTGGAAACAAATCAACAAAACAAGCAAGCAAGCAAAATATAACCAGAGACATTGAAATTAAGAATACACTGACAGTAACCAGAGGGGAGGTGGGAGAAGATAATGAGGGGAAAAAGGGGGAAGGGTTTTCAGGAACATCTATAAAGGACATATGGACAAAACCTATGTGGGTAAGTTCTAGGGTAGGAGGCAGGGGTGGGGGGGTGCATGAAGGGGGGGTGGAAATTGAGACAACTGTACTTGAATAACAATGAAAAAAAGCAAAAAAAAGTTATTTATTTAGTTTTAGAGACAGTGGAAGGGAGGGAGAAAGAGAGGAGGAGAAACATTGATGTGAGAAACATCCATCGGTTGCCTCTTGTACACTAAACATGCAACCCAGACATGTGACCTGACCAGGAATTAAACTTGCGACCTTTGGCTTTGTGGAATGATGCCCACACTGATCAGGGCTTGACTTAATTATTCATATAGTATAAGAGTTCAACTTCATTCTTTAGCACATGTATATATAATATTCTTAGGACCATTTGTTGAAGAAACTGCCATTTTCTCATTGAATGGTCTTGGCTCCTTTGTTGAAAATTCTTTGTATAAATGAGAGTTTATTTCTGGGGTTTCTATTTTATTATTTTATACCATTAGTCTATATATCTGTCTTTATACCAATACTACACTATTTTCATTCATATTCATGTGATTTTGCAGTAAGTTTTGAGATAATAAAGTGTGTGACTCCACATGAATTTTAGGATGTAATTTTCCATTTCTGCAAAAAACCTCATTGGGATTTTGATAAGAATTACTCTGAATCTATAGATCATTTTGGGCAGTAGTATAGACATCTTAACAATGTTAATATTTCCAGTCAATGAACACAAATTTTTTCAGTTATTTATGTATATAAAAAATTTTTAGCAATATTTCATAGTTTTCAGTGTACAAGTTGTTGGCTTCCTAGGTTAAATTTATTTCTGACCATTTTTTTCTTTTCAGTGCTTTTGCAAATGGAATTGTTTTCTCAATTTCCTTTTGAGATTCAACAACTAATTTTTGTTGTTGATTTTTTTACCTTGCAACTTTACTGAATTCCTTTCTTAAGTCTAGTGGGTTTTTTTGTTTGATAAAATCTTTACGGTTTTTTCCACATAAGAACATGTTGTCTGTGAACAGAGATATTGTTACTTCTTTCCAATGTGGATACCTTTTTTCCCTTGCCTAATTGCTCTGGTTAAGACTTTGAGTACTATATTGAACAGATGTGACAAAAACAAGCACTCTTGTCTTGTTCTTAATATTAAAGGAAAAGTATTCAGTACTTCACCATTGAGCATAGTATTTCTCATATATGGTTTTTGTTATGCTGAGATAGTTTCTCTTTATTCCTACTTTGTTGGGTGTTTTTATTATGAAATATTGAATTTTTGTTAAGTTCTTTTTCTACATCAAGTGAGATGATCATACTTTCTTTCATTTTTTAAATGTGGTATATTACATTTATTGAGTTCCCTATGTTGAACCACCCTGTACTGCAGAAATGTATTTTACTCATTCATGGTGCATAATTTTTTTAATGTGCTCTTGAATTCTATTATTTGCTGGTATATTCTTACAGATTTTGACATCAATATTTATCAAGGACATTAATCTGTAGTTTTCTTATATTGTCATTGGTTTTGGTGTCAGGGTAATGCTGGCCTCATACAATGAGTTTTGCAATATTCTCTCTTTTTTAGTTACTATTAGAAAAGTTTGAGAAGGATTGATATTAATTCTACTTTAAATGTCTGGTAGAAATCAGCGGTAAAGCCATTTATTTCTGGGCTTTTCTTTGTTGTGAGGTTTTTGATTACTGATTCAATCTCCTTGTTATAAATCTATTCTGATATTTTTATTTCTTCATGGTTCAGTCTATGTTCAGTGTTTCTAGCTATTTGTCAATTTCATCTCGATTGTTCAATTTGTTGGTGTAACTATTAATTGTTCTCTCTTATACTCCTTTTTATTTCTGTCAAGTGGATAAAATGTCCCTTCTTTGTATTCTGATTTCAGTTATTTGTCTCTTCTCTCTCTCTCCTCTCTTTATCAATGTAGCTAAAGTTGTGTCACTTTCGTTGACTTTTTTGAAGACTCACCTCTTAGTTTATCTCTATTTTTTCTATCTTGTATTTTACTGATCTGTGCTCCAATTTTTATTACTTTCTCTTTCTAGCTTTGGGTTTATAATTATTTTTTAAACACTTGTCTTTTTAAAAAAAATGGTATTTGAATATAGTTGTGTCCATTTTCCCACCACCACTTTCCCCCATCCTATCCACCCTCACCTGTGACCCTCAATCCTACCCGCCTTTGGCTTTATACATGGGTCCTTTATACATGTTCATTTACAGCCCTTTCCCTTCTTTCCCATGTTATTTCCCTCTCCCCTCCCTTCTGGTTAGTGTCAGTTTGTTGTTAATTTCAATATCTCTGGTAACTGTTTCTTAAATCCTATAGAAATAAAAAGTAGTGTTACAAAATAAAATTACAATAATATTGCTGTTCATATTTGTCCATGTATTTATCTTTACTGGAGGACTTTATATTTTCATACAGTTTCAAATTACTGTCTAGTGTTCTTTTATTTTTAACTTAAAGTAATCCTTTTAGCTCTTCTTGTTGGGCAAGTCCAGTGATGAAGAATTCTCCCAGCTTTTGCTTATTGCTTTAATTTCCCTTTTATTTTTGAAGGATATTTTTGCCAGATATAGAATTCTTGCCTGATGGTTTTCTCTTTCAATACTTTAGACATATTATCCTACTGTTTTATGGCCTGCAAGTTTCTGGTGAAAAATCCACAAATATTCTTATTATACATTTTTTATACACAATGATTTGGTTTTCTCTTGCTCTTTTCAAGTCCTCTTTTTATCTTTGAATGTTAGTAGTTTGATTACAATGTGTCTCAGTATGAGTCTTTTTGATCTATCCTACTTAAAATTTGTTGAACTTCTTGGATATATAGATACATGCTTTCCTTAAATTTGGGAGATTTTCAATCATTACATTTCCAAATAATTTCTCTGCCCCTTTCAGTTGTGAATACATGAAACACAGTTTATTCTTATATTATTATTTATTAATTATTGAATTATTTTCCATACAAACAGCTGTAAACCTTCTTTTTCTCTACTCTTATATAAGGCCAGGTGAAAGTATGAGGCAGTACT
Organism: Tonatia bakeri; assembly: GCA_004024845.1. Classification (NCBI taxonomy): domain Eukaryota; kingdom Metazoa; phylum Chordata; class Mammalia; order Chiroptera; family Phyllostomidae; genus Tonatia; species Tonatia bakeri. The sequence goes on along the minus strand of PVIA01016734.1, from coordinate 7,307 downwards.
GTCCTTATAAATAGACTTATTTTTGCTTTGTCCCTAGTGGGAAATTTGCTTTTCATACTCAGGATAATACAGTGAGGTGGAAGAGTTTGGTTCCAGTTACACAAGATGATTGGGCATGCCATTCTATCATTGATGGTTGAAATTAGCTGATGGGCTCAGTTTCTTGGTCTTTGGGTACCTTGAAGGAAAAATATTGTTTTCCATTCACAACTTAAAAAATTCACATGTATTAGTTTAGAGAGGAAGGCAAGCTTAGAGAGGAGGCAATTATTTCTTCTGGACAGAGGTGAGCCTTTGTGGGAAAGATGGTGTTTAAGTTGAGTTTTGAAGAATGGGCAGGATTGGATATTTAGAGATGGGGAATACACTCCAGACAGAATGTACCACACAAGCAAAGCCAAGAAGAGGTGACTAGGACATTGAAAGGGGGTGGAGGTATCTCAGTTTGAATGGGATATAAGATGGAAGAATGGGAGATGTGAAATAAAGCTGGAAAAGAATGAAAGTATTAAAATTTATTTGGTGCCTGTTCTGTACCAGGCATTGATAATTCCTTTTGAAGATATGATAGTGTTTAGTCCCTAAAACTCCTGTCCCCAAATAAGTGTTATTTTTCTTTCATAAAGTGTTATTGTTCTTTTTCTACAGATGGGAAAACTGAGGCATAGAAAAATTAAGGAACTTGCTAGAGGTAACCTCTTATTAAGAGGCAGCACTAGAATTTAAATTCAGATCCTATGGATTCTTTAATGCATATTTTTCCCTGTTGCCATGCTGTCTTGAATGAAATTGTAATTAAATGGTAGGTGAGGAGCCTCTGAGGACATCCTGAGCAGAAGAGAGGCAGGACTAGAGCTCTCTGCTCTGGAAACTGGTGGTAGTGTGTGGGCTGGGCTGGAGAAATATGGCTTATTGATTTTATTCGCATTAAAGAAATGTGCTAATTTGTGTCTAATGAAAACTTAATTATATACCTTGTCCTAGATGCTACGAGGCTCTAGTGAACCCAGGGTAGCTATGAATAGGTTACATTTAAAAAATGTAAAATTTTATTGACTGTAGGGTTAATTACTATACTAAGTATGTTACAGACATCATCTCAATAAATAATTATAACAACCTGAAGTTTGGTGTTATCTTAAATTCACAGAGAGAATGACCATGGATTAGAGAAATTAATTCACTTAGTCAAGGTTAAAGTTAAGTAAGAGCAGGCAGTCTCCAAATCTAGGACTGTTTGTTTCCTTAAGTTCTTACTCTTCGAACTCTTGCTATTTGCCTAAGAAGCCAAAACATAATGATCTAAAAAATGGCTTCATTCAGCCCTGCCACTTGTGAAGATGACCTTCTCCTGGACCCCAGTGAACATTCGTCCCCCACTAACTGCGCCAGCTCCTTGACTGTTACCAGCCATCTCTCCTCTTCTTTGTATTAGTTCACTCCTATGGGCTTCTCATGCTATCTCTTATATCCATTCTAATATACACAAATCACTTTTTCAGACAGCCTTGTGAGTGTGAAGAAAGAAATTCACCAATACTGACATTTCCTTGGTGAGGGGTGATGAGTCTTTGCAAGGCCCAAGAGTCTCTAGTGAATTTCAACTTGCTGTGGCTTGCTGGGGATTGGAGGGATTATGGCTGGTGAGAGGCTTTGAACTTCAACCAACACATTATTATAGGAGGCCTATGCCAGTTTGAAAATCTTGTTTGTCTTAATTTTCTTTTAGATGTAAAGGGCATACTGGCCAGAAATGCAATGAACTAATTGATGGTTTTTGCCATATTTATCTTATATCTTTTTTTATTTTTCTCCTCACTTGATAATTATCCCTAACATCTAGTTTTCTACCTTCTAAAAATACAGGGTGGGACAAAAGTAGGCTTATAGTTGAGTATGTGAAACACAAAGATTATTCTTGTATTATTATTTACTAACTATCGCAAACAATGCCATTTGAACAACTGTATACCTACTTTCCCCCCAACCTGAATATAATTCAATTAGGTTGGATGTATTAATGGAGTAACAGCTATGTGCAAAGCATTTCCTAGGTGTTTTACAATTAAGTTGGAAAGATGACAACAACTAAGTGAATGAATGAGATTTGGACTGTCTTGCCTCTTGTATTTTTCACATAAATGTTATTTACTTGGAAAGCTGGAGAAGAGCCAAAGAAAACCAGTAGCTTAAAATTATGGTAGATACTTGGTAATTCATAGTATTCATTACTGCTGATACAAATACTGCAGTGGATTAGTTACATATAAACTCTTATAATTTCATTTTATTGTGTTCTAATTAAAGTATAGCCATATGGCTTGGACATCTTTTTTTTTTTTTTTAAAGATTTTATTTATTTATTTTTTAGAGAGGGAAGGGAGGGAGAAAGAGAGAGAAACAGCAATGTGTGGTTGCTGGGGGACATGGCCTGCAACCTAGGCATGTACCCTGACTGGGAATCAAACCTGCGATGCCTGGTTCGCAGCCTGCGCTCAATCCACTGAGCTACACCAGCCAGGGCCCGGCTTGGACATCTTACAGTTGCTAAAGGCTCATGAGTGACATCAGCAATGGGTAGCATGTTCTATGTCAATTGATATGATGACATTTCTAGAGACACTTCTTTCAGCCAGTCTTAGACAGAATATAGAGACAATTTAGAATTATATTGTTATTAAATGGGCCATCTTCCCTCATTCTTGCCAAGTTCGTTTTTTTGGCTGGCTTTAGTTACTAAGGAGAAGTCTAAAATAGTGATTCTCTGATCCATTCTTTAAGTTTGAAAAAGCAAAGTTATTACTATAAATTTATATTAGGAAAATTAAACAAAATACCTACTGCACAGAAAACTGAGATTAATAAAATTTCCTTGTTAGAGAGTCATAGACTGAGGATTGTCTTTACTTGGTTTTGGTGACTGAGTGTACCAGGTTTTTGTCTCTCCAAGGGGCTATATTGGTTGTGGGGCCTTGAATATTTATATTTCCTATAAAAAGCTTTTAAAAAATGTTGGTGAACTTTGGGTAACCAAAGAATGAAGTTAATTCTTTGGGAAACTTTGGGGTTTCAGTGTAGACTGGGGTGGGATAAGGCTGGTTTTAAGTTGTTGAAAACACCCAGGATTTTGATACCTAGCTCAATGGCTGTTTTCATTTCTTGTGGTTGCTATAACTAATTACCACTAACTTGGTAGCTCAAAACAATAGGGACTTACTCTATCACACTCTGGAGGCCAGAAGTCTGAAATCAATGTTCCATCGAGGCCATGTTTTCTCCAAAGGTTCTTGGGAGAATTCATTCCTTCCTCCTCTGGCGGCTGCAGGTGTCTGTCTCTTGACACATGGCCACGTCACTTTGGTCTGCCTTCATGGTCACATCGTTTCTTCCCTTTCATTCTGTCTCAAATTTATCATCATTTTTCTTTTATAAAGACACTAGTCATTGGATTTTGGGCCTATGTGTATAATTCAAAGTGATTTCCTCATCTTGAGATTCCTACCTAATTACACCATCCTATATTCTTTTTCCAAATAGGGTACAAGTCACAGGTTCTAGGGGTTAGGATGTGGACATGTACTTTCAGGAGCCCCCATCCAGTCTACTACAGTGGATTTCAAACTTGTTTGGGTAAATATATTTACAATATAACCTAGCCCCATTGTAAACAGGGAAATAAAGAATTTTACAAAATGATATTTTCTCTTACCATGTGAGATCATGCTGTTCCATTCCATTCTATACCATTACATTTCATCCCAAGAAAGTCCTGTTTGCTGATCTGCATGACCCATTAATAGTGTTGCCACCCACAATTTTATGTCTGAGATAATCCTGCGCTGCATCAGAATGTCTATATCCTCTTGATTAGAGAGTATCAACTTGTCTTCGACTGGCTAGCTAAACTGAATTGGCTTTGAAGGAGTTGATGGGGAGGTATGATCAGAACACTATATTATTTGATAACCTTTTACTTAAATGCAAATTATCAATATTTACTGACATCTTCCCATGTATCAGACATCTTATTAAATACGAGAACCAAAAAAATGAAATATACAAACCCACTTTCAGGCATTCCCTAAATTCTCTTCTATGTGGTACAATACAAGTTATTTTAAATGTACATACTTAGTAATCAATTTCTCTGTCAAAACAAATAGCTATTTATAAGTGGACATTTAGGTTCACTTTGTAACTTGTATTCTTCAACACTCAAAATATAGTGTCCCACTGAAGCACCTCAATTTATGCTTTATGCATTGTCTTAAGAGGATTTGCAAGCAATTAGAGGAAATATATTTCAGAGAAGATGCTAATTTCAAGTTCTCATTACTGTGTGGACATTTTAAGCACTTTGTAAGGGATACTATAAATATAAAAGCAGTGACTAAAAAAACTTTGCTGCTATTTCAAGCAGGTGACGTAAAAGGACTAAAATCCATGATTAAGAAAAATGAAATTGTATAAATTTTAGCAGAAATGCCTGTCATCACCCGTATTAGCTTCTAAAATGCCTCCAGGGGGTTAGATTAGAAAAAGAAAATTACTTATCTGTAATTCTTATTCTCTTTAGGTAGCAATTATAATAGATATACACTCTTGGGTGTAAGTCATTGGTGTGAGAACCAGGAGTAGACTAGAAGTCAGCTAAAGAATTATAACCCTCAAGGAAGGTGCACCCTGGGACGTCAAGGGCATAATGTATTGGAATGTCATTGCCCTCAAATATCATTCCTATCTGACCATCAAAAAGAACTGGCGAATTTAGTCCCTCAGAAGAAAAGAACGACTGAGTGGATCTATTATTATTATTACCATATATTAAATGTATAAAGGTCTAGCCCTAGGCAAAATTCGTGAATTGGATCTACTCATTTTCTCTGCTCCTCTCTGCCTATTTCAGGAATTCATACCCCCTTACTTTCTCTCTCTTTCACTTAGCTTTTAGGAAATACCTTATTAAACTTATTTACACTGAAGCCAAGACATTCATCATAGAAAGAGCCTTGGAGAGAGAATAAAAAGCCACAGGCCTGGTGCTGGTTTGGTTACCAATCTGCTCTGAGGCAAATATCAGGTAAATCATGTCACCTCTTTGGGCTCCAACGTCCTCATTTACACAATAAAGGGGTTGAACTAGGGAGCGTAATTTCTAGAAAAATGTTAGTCTTTGTGATGAAGGTGAAAAAGACAGGTTAAATGTTAGGCTAAGTGTAGACTAAAATGTTAGGTTAAAAATGTTACCTTTGAGTATGGCGTTGGGACTTGAGAAGAACTGACAAAGCTTTATGCTTGCAGAAATGAAACTTGATTTGGTACATCTGCTGGGACACAGAAGTGTCTTTAGGGGATGTATGTTTGTTTGGTCAGAATTTTAGAGATCATGTCATGTCAAGACTGGCCCTAAATACCCCTTAGTGCAACTAGAACTGGGGCAAACTTCACGTAAGAACCCCTGGTTAAATGAAAGGTTTTCAGAAGCTGCATTTTTCCAGGCCACTAGTGCAGAGAAGCAATCACTCATGAAGGGCTATTCCAGGGTCTGAAAGGGCTCAGGTCATTTCCAAAAACGGCTGATCAATGGCTAAGAAGTAGCTTGCACCAGGAGTGTTTCTTTTCCATTTCTTTTGACATGCACAGGGACTAGCTGCATGTGCCTCTTTGAACACAGAGACAAAAAAACACGTTTTCTTCTCTTCTTTTTTCTTACAACAAACCCCTGCTTCCCTTTTTCTTTGAGGCCATTCCAGCCCATACTGAGAGGGAAAATGGTGGGAGGGCTTGCTCAGATCCCACAAAATTTTAAAAGGAAGAAAAAAGGCTTTTATCTTTGGGCAGGTACATCCAGAGTTTTGCAGGGGAAATGTGCTCAGGTATGACTGTCACTTGCTCTGGCCTATACTCTTGACTAGATGATCTTCTGACCAGTTGTCCTATTTGAGCCTCCTGGAGAGGCCCTTCAAAAATAGAGAGAGGTGTTTCATGTATTTCAGATTTTCCGTCATATAGCATGAATGCATATGGTACAGCTGGTCTACTCTAAGCTCACATCCTAAGAATTCAAAGTGGTTCTGTGGCCCAAGATCTAAATCACAAATTCAGAGTCATTCCTTTCACACAACTATTTGGAGTAATGACCCCTGATCACTCATACAATCACTGGACCCAACATGTAGGAATGAGGGATGGGAGATAAGACATTTAGCTGGGTCCAGAATAGATGAAAAGCCCATGTGACATAATTAGGCCATTCCAGGTGTCCTTTTTCTCCCATTTTTTTCTCATTTCAAATAACTCGGGATGGCTTTATAACAATTATAATTCTCTATTACTTTTACAACTGGCAAGAAAATAATTCAGAGTCACATCTTCAATACATTCTCTCACTATACTGTGGGGGTTATGAGGAGTGAATAAGGTGAATGTCTCCAGGAAAAAGAAAAGGCAGATAACTCATTCTAATTTTCTTGTATATCAGGTAATGTCAGACCTCCTGGCAAACAACCTAATGGTATTTGCTGGCAGGAGAGCCCTTATCTACGGAATGTTTTAAGCAGGATGTAGCTGTTTGCCTAAGATTGCCTATCATAAATTAACATGATATATATGCATTTATGGAGTGTAGTTCCCTAAAAACACCACATAAACTGAATAAAAACTGGGTGTGTTGTGTAGGAGATGGAAATCTTCTGTAAGTAATCGGACCTATAAACATTGCTTAGGGACCTCGCATGAATCTAAGCCACAGAGCTTCTGATGTGGTGAGAAGGACGTGAAGAGGGGTGATAGTGATTCCAGACTTCACTCTGCCTCATCTTTGCCTCTTGATGACATGTGTCTTTAATATGACCAATAAAACTTGATACTGAGTAAAATTCCTTGATACTGACTCCTAGCAGACTGGTTTGACAATCTCATCCTTTAGGTTATCTTATCTGCATATTGCTTTTCAGATGGTAGCTACTTTTCTCAAGCTTTTTAAAGTTCCATTTGATAACTTCTTTCTTTTATTAACTCATTAATTCACCCACTTACTCATTCAACCTGTATTTCTTATACACTTACTATACACCAGGCACTCTTCTAGCTTTGGGGGACACTGCAGTGAAAAAAATTTGATAAAATCAAGCACCCATTTATGATCAAAACTCTCAGCAAAGTGAGAATAGAGGGAACATATCTAAACATAATAAAGTCCATATGTGATAAACTCACTGCCAGCATCATACCCAATGGGCAAAAAGTGCTCCTCTGAAGGTCCAGAAGACGACAGGGACGTCTGCTTTCACCACTCTTGCTCAACA
>PVIA01016733.1:0-17943 GCA_004024845.1 Tonatia bakeri | reverse complement strand
CCCTTCCCTTTGCCTCTGCTGTGGACCTCAGGACCCGGGAATAGCTTTGTCTTTTCTGGGTTCTCCGTTTGAGTGAGGTATCCGGCAGGGCGCGTGCCCACGCCAAATCGTCTCAGCTCCGGAAGCCCTTCCCTTATTCCCGGCCATGGGGTCTCAGTCTTCCCCAAAACCACACACACCCCTGTTTGGGGGCGCGGGCGCCCACGGGAAGGACTCCACCCCCATGGCAAGGCCTCTCTTGGTCCGGCAGACTGGGTACTCACTGTTCCCCGTGGGTACGCACAACTCCTGCACTTCTGCTTTCCAACCCCTGACTGGGGACTGGGTGGCGCGGCCTTACTTTATATAATTAATAATACATGCACATGGGGGAAAAGGCAAAAGCTAATGAAGGGTGTACATTGAAAAATAAATTGCTCATTTCCATCATCCCCAATCCCCAGTCACTCTTCTCAGAAGTAAGCACTGCAGTTATTTTGGGTCTTTCAAGTGATATTTTGTGCTGCTATGAACAGCGGGGTGCATAGGTTCTTTTGGATTGGTGTTTCAGGGTTCTTAGGACACAGTCCCAGCAGTGGAATTGCTGGGTCAAAAAGCAGATCCATTTTTAGTTTTCTGAGAAAATTCCATACTGTTTTCCACAGTGGTTATACCAGTCTGCAATCCCATCAACAGTGCACCAGGGTCCGTTTTTCTCCACAATCTCTCCAACACTTATTTGTTGCTTGGTGATGGCCATTCTGACTGGTGTGAAGTGGTTTCTCATTGTTGTTTTAATTTGCATCTCTCTGATAGCAATAGCCAAGTGTTGGAAGCAGCCTAGGTGTCCATCAGTAAATGAATGGATCAAAAAACTATGGTACATTTACACAATGGAATTCTATGCAGCAGAAATAAAGAAGGAGCTCCTACCCTTTACAACAGCATGGATGGAACTGGAAAGCATTATGCTAAGTGAAATAAGCCAGGTGGTGAAAGACAAATACCATATGATCTTACCTTTAACAGGAACCTAAACAATAAAACAAAGAAACAAGCAAAATATAACTGAAGACAGTGAAATACAGAACAGACTGACAGTGTCCAAAGGGGAGAGGGGAGGCAATTTCAGGGGAAAAGGTGAAGGGTTTACAGGAACAAGTGTAAAGGACACGTGGACAAAAACTAGGGGTGGGTGGAAATGGGAGGGAGGTGGGGAGAGTGGGGTGGGTGGGTTGGGATGGGAGTAAAAGATAGAAAATTATACTTGAACAATAATTAAAATAAAATTAAAAAAAAAAACTACTTTTGCAGAGTACTTAGCTGTTAGGAATACCAGTTGCAAAAAAGGGAACTCAGCTGACTTGGAGGTGAAGTAAGGGCCAATTTATTGCTGAAACACCCCAGACTAGTGAAATAACTTAATGGGATTTGACTCAATAGCAATATAAATATGAATAAATGTATAATTACTGTTTGTAAAAAAAAGATATTTTGCGTATACAAGTATATCTTTTTTTTTAATTTCCCTGTTCCTGTTTGTTCATTCTCACAAACCTGATAGCATATTCTACATGCAGTTTTGAACCTTGTTTTTATTGTTTAACAATGTGTCTTGGCAATCTTTTATTTCAGTATGAATAGATTTCCCTCATTATTTTTAATGGTTGCATGGTATGCAAATAAGTGGCCATCCTATAATTTATGTAAACAGTCCCAAAGTTGTTTATGGTCTTTTGCTATTACAAATAATTTTGAAGGCATTATCTTTGTACACACATCATTGCCCACATGCATAGAGTGATAATATAAATGGTTATTACTGGAATCTCTTGATCAAAGTGTATGTACATTTACAATGGTGATAAATATTGCCAAATTGTACTTCAACTAGGGTGTCCCAGTTTAATTACCACCAACAATGAACGAGGGTATCTCCTCACATCCTGGAACACAATACATGTAGTATTTTATTCTTTTCAATTCTAGTTGGAAGATGATCATTTGTTTTAGTTTAATTTCATATCTATTTTACTCTGAGTGAATTGATCATCTTTTCATATATTTGAGTCATTTGGATTTCTTTTTCAATATAGATGTTCCTTGACAATTTTTCTTATGAATTTTAAAATTTATTCTACTTGTTTCTCAAACCTCTTTATGTATTAAAAGTTAATTCTTTACCGTTGAGAGGGCCTGGCAGAAGTAACGCCTGCTTGAGTGTGGTTGGTAGGTTAATAACATGGGTGTAATAATTTATAGTTTTCATTTGAACATTTCAGCTAAAATGTCATGTGGTGTGCTTCAGTGTGATATTGTTGTGTTACAGAATCACATGCCTATGATTTTGTAATAAAAGATTTTGTAATAAAAAGGGGCATTATTTGAGCCAGACCCTATGTATTGATAGTACTTTTCCACCTTTTAAAAAAAGATTTTATTTATTTATTTGTACAGAGAGAGGAAGGGAGGGAAAAAGGGAAAGAAACATCAATGTGTGAAAGATACATCAGTCAGTTCACTCTCACACACCATCACCTGGGGACCTGGCCCACAGCCCAGGCATATGCCCTGACTGGGAATCAAACTGGTGACCTTTCAATTCACAGGCCTGCGCTCAATCCACTGAGCCACACCAGCCATGGCTGTCTGCCAATTTTGACTTCATTCATAGTATTCATGATATTTTGATACATGACGTGTTTCAAATTTTAATATTTCTATCTCTTGTTTAATGGGTTTTGGTGATATGTCATACAAATTACCGGGAATATAATAATCAATTTTTCCTGTTTTCTTTTGTTACTTTAGTGTTATTATTTTTTAAAGAAAGTATTTTAACACTATAATTCATCTGGTATTTATTTTAGCATAAAAATGGGGCAGGTATCCAACTTTATTTTTTCAAATGCCTAGCCAGTTGGCCTAATACCATATATTGAATAATTCGTTTTCCCCTGTTGATTTTAAATGCCTCCTTGACAATATACCAGATTTTATATAGAGATAAATACATAGAGAGGTATCTATCTTTTCTAGATTCTCTGTTCCATTCCATTGATTTGCCTATTCATTTACTACATCAAACTGTGTTAATTACATGAATTTTATGATATTTTAAGTGGTATTATTGCTAGCACTCTCTCACTACCCTTCTACAATATTATTGACTGTATTTCTTATGCTATACTTTACATCCCCATGACTATTTTGTAACTACCGCTCTGTACATCTCAATTCCTTCGCTTTTTTCACCCTGTCCCACAACCCCCTTCTCTCTAGCAACTGTACGTCTCTACTCTGTATCTATGAGTCTCCTTCTGTTTGTTTGTTTATAGCGATCTTTTGATTTCATGTATAAGTGAAATAATATATTTATCTTTTTCCAACTGACTTATTTCACTTAGCATAATATGTTCAAGGTCCATCCATGATGTTGCAAATGGGAAGAGTTCATTCTTTTCATGGCCAAGTAATATTTCATTGTGTAAATATACCACTATTTTTTATCCAGTCATCTATTGATGGGCACTTTGGTTGCTTCCATAGCTTGACTATTATAAATAATGCTGCGATGACCATAGGGGTGCATGTATTCTTTCGAATTAATGTTTTGGATTTCTTTGGATATAAACCCAGAGGTGAAATTGCTGGGTCATAAGGCACTTTGATTTTTAATTTTGTTGAAGTAACTCCATACTGCTTTCCACAGTGGCTGTATCAGTCTGCATTTCCACCAACAGTGCATGATGGTTCCCTTTCCTCCACATCCTCGCCAACACTTGTTGTTTATTGATTTACTGATGATAGCAATTCTGACAGAATGTGAGGTGATATCTCATTGTGGTTTTAATTTGCACTTCTCTGATGATTAATGGTGTTGGGCATCTTTTCATATGTCTGTTGGCCATATATATGTCCTCTTTTGAGAAATGTCTACTCAGGTCCTCTGCCCATTCTTTACTTATATTTGATTTTGTTTTTCTTGTACTTTTTTGGTGTTAAGTTGTGTGAGCTTTGTATATATTTTGGATATTAACCTCTTATTTGTTGTAACATTGGTGAATATGTTTTCCCATTCAGTAGGTTGCCTTTTCATTTTGTTGATGGATTTCTTTGCTGTGTGCAAGAACTTTTTAGTTTGATGTAGTTGCATTTATTTTTTCTTTTGTTTCCTTTGCCTGAGGAGATTTATCAGAAAAAATATTGCTCAAAAACATTAGAGATTTTACCACCTATGTTTTCTTCTATGACTTTTATAGTTTTGTGTCTTGCATTTAAGTGTTTAATCCATTTTGGAGTTTATTCTTGTATATGGTATAAGAAGGTGGTCTAGTTGTTTTTTTTTTATGTATCTGTCCAATTTTCCCAACACCATTTATTGAATAGACTTTTTATTTACCTCTTTGCCACCTTTGCCAAGTATTAATTTCCCTCGTTGGTGTGGATTTATTTCTGGGCTCTCTATTCTGTTGTATTGATCTATGTGTCTGTTTCATGGCAGTACCATGCTATTTTGATTACTATGGTCTTGTAGTATAGTTTGATATCAGGTAGCATGATTCCTCAAACTTTGTCTTCTTTCTCAATATTGCTGTGGCCATTCAGGGTTTTTTGTGGTTCCATATAAAATTTTGGATTATTTGTTCTAGTTCTGTGAAATATACTATTGGTATTTTGACAGAACTGCATTGAATCTATAGATTGCTTTGGGTAGTATGGACATTCTAACAATATTAATTCTTCCCATCCATGAGCACAGTATATACTGTAATTTATTTGTATCTTCTTCAGTCTCTTTCTTCAGTTTTTAAAATTTTCCAAGTAGAAGTCTTTTACCTCTTTGGTTAAATGTATTCCTAGGTATTTTATTTTTATGCCATTGTAAATGGGACTGTTCTCTTAGTTTCCCTTCCTGATAGTTCATTATTGGTTATAAAAATGCAACCAATTTCTGGATATTTATTTTGTATCCTGTACACTTTACTGAATTTATTTACCAGTTTTAGTAGTTTTTTGGATGGAATCTTTGTTCTCTATATACAGTGTCATTTCATCTGCAGATAATGACAGCTTTACTTCCTTTTCTCCTTGGATGCCTTTTTCTTCTTCTTGTTTGATTGCTGTGGCTAGGATTTCCAGTACTATGTTGAATAAGAGAGGTGAAAGCAGATATCCCTGTCTTTTTCCTGATCATAAGGGAAACACTATTAATTTTCCCCATTGAGTATAATTTTAGCTGTGGGTTAGTCATACAGGGCCTTTATTATGTTGAAATGTGTTCCCTCTTTGCTGGGAGTTCTTTTAAAATCATAAATGCATGCTGTACTTTATCAAATGCTTTTTCTGCATCTATTGATATGATCAAATGATTTTTATCCTTCCATTTGTTTATGTGGTGTACCACATTAATTGATTTGTGGATAGCATACCAACCTTGCATCCCAGGAATAAATCCCACTTGATCATGGTGTATGATCTTTTTAGTGTATTGCTGGATCTGGTTTGTTTATATTTTGAGGATTTTAGCGTGTGGGTTAATAAAAGAATATTGACCTATACTTTTCTTTGTAGTTTCTTTATCTGATTTTGGAATTAGAATAATTCTGGTCTTATAAAATGAGCTTCGGTGTCTTCCCTTCTCTTGTATTTTTTGGAATAGTTTGAGAAGAATTGGTGTTAGTTATTCTTTGAATGTTTGGGAAAATTCACCTTTGAAGCCATTCAGTCCAGGACTTTTGTTTGTTGGAAGTTTTTTGATTACTGCTTCAATTTCATTAGTTGTAGTCATTGTTCTTATTAAAAATTTCCTTAGGTTTTTTTTCTTTTTTTCAAATGTTCTTTTTTTAATTGTTCTTTTTCAAGTAGTTTTCTGTCTTTCCCCCTCATTCCTCCCCACCACCCCAGCCCTCCCCACCTCCCTCCACCATTTCCACCCCCCCTTGTTGTTGTCCATATGTCCTTTATAATTGTTCCTGTAAACCCTTCACCCTTTCCCCCCTTATCCCCTCCCCTCTCCCTTCTGATCACTGTCAGCCTGTTCTCAATTTCAATGTTTTTGGGTATAAAGTTATATTTTCATTTAAACTTTAGAATACATGTGGCTGATTCAAAATAGAATCCTATTTGGATTTTATTTGGATTTTTGAAATAAGTATTCTTGATAGAATTGTTTGAGTAAAAAATATTTCTGTTGCTACTCAAAAGGGTTATTTTATTTGATTATTTTTCTAAATGGTTATTATATATAAGAAAGTTTGTTATTTTTATTAAATAATTTCCTATATAGCTCTAAAATTGTGACAGGAAAGCATATGTTTTGAGTGTACATGATGAGTACTCTGGTTCCAGTTTTGATATATGCAGAAATATATAAAAACCAAAGAAGGGTAGGATCAAGGGTGGGAAGCAGGGATGGCTGGGGTGTGTGGGAGTGGTGGGGGGGAAATGGAGACAACTGTACTTGAACAATAAAGAATGTGGAAAAAATTAAAAAATAATAAAAATTAAAAAGACTTTTGGAAAATATATTGGCAGGATATGAGCCCAAATGTCAACCTTGATTATCTCTGAATAGTGGATGATGATTATTAATGATCTTTGTTGTCTTCTTTGTGGTGTCCATTGTTTTCCATATCTCTGGCAGTGAACATGTGTTACTATTATATCAAAAAGAAAAATATTTTACAAAGAGAAGAGAGTTCATGGCATTATTAAGAGATGTAACCTTGGAGTATAATTGTGGTGCTTATATAGGGAGAAAGGGAACAACATGACCAATTGCATAATCAGGAGTCTAATTGCTGTAATAAACTGCCTCAAACACTCAGTGGCTGGACATAAGAAAAGTTTCCTTTTTTCTTACAGTGTAATGTAGGTCCACGGTAACTGGGATAGGGAGGGTGTACTGTTGCATGTAGTAGGTTTTAGGGGGTCAGCCCAGAAGTTATACGGTTACTTCCACTCACATTCAGTTGGCCAGCCTTCAGTCATATAGCCATATCTAGGTGCAAGGGTGACTGGGAAATATAATCTAGCTGTGTTCCTAGGAATTTGGAAGTGAGTGTAGTGAATACTCATTAGAATTGCATTAGTGCTTTTGCATCGTTTTCTAGGACAGTTATTTGGGTTTGGAAATATTCTTCCTGAAGAGCTTTCTTGAATTTTTTGAGACTACCCAAATTGTCCCTGAATAATCAAACAAACAGAGATGTTCCCTTCCCCACCAAGATTCACAGGCAAATTTATTGGTACTTTGGTCCCTCTGTCCAGCCATCTTTTGGACTGAGTCATCCTTAATTTGAAGTTGAGTCCTCAGACTCTAGTTTCCCACAGTACATCTGCTCTGGCTTTGTATCTTCAGTCATTTAATGAAGTAACTGACCTTCACCTATGATGGGCACTGCTTGCTCTACATACAATACTTTGGTGAATTGTCTACATTTCCTTCTGTGTACAAACTCAACCCCTCTCCTGCTTCTTCAGATGACACTAGGTTGTCAGGTTGGCATCTCAGAAAGACTCTGTCATCTTAACTAGGGCTGATTACTTCCTGGAGAAGGAAGGAATAATTTTCCCTTTCCTGGTTTCTGGAGAGTGATTGATGAACTATTTACAGTTGAGTTAATGTAATCACCTTCCCATTGTCCTTTGGTACTTCAAGTTTGTGTAAGGTAGTTGATAGATATATGTGGTACAGCCTGACATGGCTTATTTGGAAAAGATTGCTGATGGACAATTGATGCCATTGCCATCTCACAAAATATCAAATACATGTTTGTGGTGAAACATTTAGTGTATTCATAAAGGACAAACCCTCTATAAATATCCTGGGAAGCTGGGGTTCAATTTTGTTAGTTCTGTGCTCACATTGAAGGGAACTATTTGTTTCTTTCCCATAGGGGCTTCAGAATGAAACTCCTTTTTTACCCATTACAAGTTTTCTGTGATGTGTTTTAAATGGGAGCCTCCATTTAAGCAATTTCTGTGCTCTGCTCATCTTTTGCTCTCCAACAAATTGCTAGACAAACAAAATGCCTAGGGCCTATGACCAACTGTGGGTATTGGCATTCAGAGCTATTTTTAAAATAACATTTCCTTTCTGATTATAAAAGTAATGCATAACAATGACTCATGCTTCCCAGTTGATACCAAGAGCACAGTGCAGGACTCAGTCTTTTGCATGCATTGAATAATCTTTGTAACAGCTTCTTGGATATAACTATAATGATTTCCATTTAACATAGGTGGAAATGGAGGTCCTAAGAAATCCTGTATCTTGTTAGGTTGACAACTAGTAAGTGGTAATACTAGAATTAGAACATGGGTCTTCTGATTCTGATACTGGGACCAGAACACTACTGCCAGCAGATCCTACCTTTATACATGACTATTACAGCAAATCTGAAGAATGTAAAATATAATGCAGATAAAAAGAAAAATAAAAATTATTTGTATTACAATAACCTAGAGATATCTGTTTTTCCAAATGAATATTTATTAAAATGAAAGTACATTATAGTGGTTTAAAATAGGATTAAAAAGCAGAAATTAAGATAATAGGAGTTCCCAAAGGCAGATGGAATTAATTGATTATATTTTTCCCCTTGATTCTATTTTATCCATATAAGTCAAAATTTCTCTGCAAAAATTTTGTGCAATGTTGAAGGGCTCAGGGCTCCTGACCCCTTTTTGAGTTTTTGCCCCTTCACAAAATAAAACTTTTTAAAGATCATAGTAGGTTCTTAAATACTTGTTGATTGATGTGAGATTTTATTTGCTAGGAAAGAATTTAGTTCAAGCTCATCTATAAAGTCCTTTGTACGTGAAAGCACTATTCAAGGCAGATTATATCTGAATGTATACAACCTGACTTGGTAGAAAGGCATTAGCTACAGGCTTCCAAGTTTCCACTCTTGGAATCAGTAAAAGAAGGGAAACCCAGACTCTTCAGTTTAGCTTTCATATTATCCATAAACTCCTTGGAGGATTTCTGCAGTGGAAGCCAGGGCGGGCCCATTGGAATCCCAGACACCAGAGTCATGTCGGCTTTGATTGGTGACACTCTAAAACCTAGTTTGACCACACAGTTCGTAAATCTCTGAGCACAAAACTCATAATTCAAGGCCAAAGAGAAGTCCTTCCATTGAGAAGCCTCCAATATCTGGTTTGTCTTTTTCCTGGGTAGTTAAAGAAACAGCCCACTGCTCCAGTTACTCCCATTACCAGAGCACTCAGCAGTTGCTCACCCATCCGAAAAAGGAAAGCAAGCTGTCACTGGCAATTTTGATCGACATGCTGCCTGAAGTCTAAGAGATCTGTGTCACTAAATTTCAGTCATTGGAAGGTAGGGATCTTCTCCTGGATCCCAACCAACAACTCCTCAGCATGAACTACTCAAAACAATAAATGCCTCATTAATCTGCCCACCAGATATATTTATTTTATTTGGTACATATTCTCCAAGTCTTTACCCCTGATGGATAGGCATTTTTTTAATGAACAAGTTTTACACATGGTTTTGTACTCCATTTTTAACATTTAACCTCTTACTGTGAGCATATTTTCAAGTCATTAAATTTTGTTGAAAGCATTTTGTTGGTTGCATGCTATTCAGCTGTACCATAATTCATTTAACCAGTCCCTTATTACTAGACATTTTTCTGCTTTCAGTTTTTGCTATATTACAAAACCAATTATAAATAATTCTACCATAAATCCATTTGACTATTTTTGATTGATTATTTTCTTGTTATAAATTCCTAGTAGAATTACTGTTCTAAATATATGCATGTGTTCAAGGCCCTTGACACCTATTGTCAAATATAACAGATTCTTGGTTGCATCTGTATATCAATCAACCATAATTGACTTTAATATACTTTATAATTGATTTCAACCAATACCAGGGATATCTGTTTTTATATGACCATTGAATACAAAATAGATTAGGATTATTTTAAGTACCATGTTTTCTTCTTTATCTCTATATCTATGTTTTAGGAATAAGGAAAAGGATTGAGCCTCAACCTTCCCAGCTCAGAAAAGGCTTGATGACCTCAGGATACCTGAGGTGGGACTGGATGGCATCTTCAGCAATATATGGCTGCCAGGAAGGAGGGCCTGCAGGATAGGCTGAGGGAGTTCTGCCTACTAGAAAAATTGTGCATAGATGCAACATTTGTGGGTATATTCCATTTGTGAGATTGGCATTCTTGAATACAAAAGAATGGTAAAAATAACTTTCAACATTTAGTCTCTTTCAGCTTAGATACTGAATTTAAAATTCTACTCATTTGAAGCTGTCATGACTTTCCCTATGTAATGCCCTTGCAACAACTCTGTAAGGCAGTGGTCCCCAACTTTTTGTCACCAGGGACGGGTTTCACAGAAGACAATTTTTCCTGGATGGGCGGGGGGAGTCAGGTAGTAATGGGAGTGAATCTTTGCTCACTTGCCCACTACTCACCTCCTGCTGTGTGGCCCAGTTTCGGTACTGGTCTGTGGCCCAGCAGTTGGGGACCCCTGCTATAAGACACACAGATTAAGTACTATTTTCCTCAATTTATAAAAGATCAGAACAGTAACAGTAGAAATTTATCAAGTGCATACTATAAGACAGGCATTGTGCTAATACTTTGTATGCATTATTCTCTTTAGTGCTTGAAAGAACTGTATGAAATTGGTACCACATTTCATGGATAAAGCCATTATTGTGAGCCAATGTCACCCCAATAAATTAAAAAAAAAGAAAAACAGCAATTTAAAATAACATATTTAAAGTTGCAAATTTAGCAAGTGGCAGAAAAGAGATTCAAATGTACTTGGTTTTCAGAGAAATCTCAAGGATGCTTAATTGCTTTGTTTAATGTCTGCCAGAGACTAAGCAGTTGAACTGGAACCATATCCAGGTCTCAGTGTTCAGTGATCTTTCCAGTAGTCCAACATTCCACTATACATATTTGGAGGCAGTTGGCAATGTCAGCCCTCATTTGAAGTGCCCAAACTTTGAAGAGTCTCTCAAGCACAGGCTAAGTTTGCTTACAAACACAGGACAAATCATTGGCTTTGTTCCCAACATCTGTGCATGCCCCTGTGTGTGTTTGTACCTGTGGGGACCTGAAAATTCCCACAGGCACCTGTTTACTAATGAGTAAGTGGAGGAACTAAGAGATAAAATAACCTGTTGAAGGGGACATAGCTGGTAAAGGAAGTAGAGATCATAATACCTTTTTCCCAGAGTTGTTGAGAGCATTATATGCATATTGGAAAGTGCCTTTTATAAAGTAAGCATTTGATAAATATTCATAAATATTAATAATGACTATGATGATGATGGCAATTATCCTGTTACTATAATAGTGTAATCAGTTCTTCTGCCTCATTAATCCTTGTGTCCTCAAATGAAGACCCTCCGTGTCATTCCTTGTCTTACTGGATCAAATATTGCCTGACTGATTGGCAAATATCGATTCTATGGTGTATGAAGAATGCCTCTTAGGAAGCTGCTGCTTAGCTAGGGGAAGCTGGCTAACCTGAGATCCTCAGACTTGGACCAAAGTTATAGAAGCCTCTAAGCAGAGAAATTTTTTTTCAATGTGTCAACCTCACACATATCTTTTATAAGCAGAGGCACTTCTACTTTTACACACTATACTTGAACATGAGTCTGCTTCAACATGATAGGAAGCAACAAGCTACCCAATCCCTGCTATTTTAAGTTTTTAATAGCAAAGTCCTCTGGCAATCTAGAACACTTCTTTCTATAGAATGTGCTGACACAGTGGAATGGAATTCAATGGGACCTCATACCTAGTGTATTTCACCACCAACATGTTTTATTTATGCTTGCTCGACTGTATGAATGGGAAATTTTCCTTTCAGATGAAGAGGCATTCTAATAACCGAACTATAATTTTCCAAGGAGAATTACTTGGCCCCTGTTTTGAAGGAAAAGGTCATTTTGGCTGAGAGAAATTAATATTTTCCTAGTGTGGTAGTCCCATTGCCACTAAAATATATGGTGTGTAGATGCTAGCTTGATTTTTCCTACAAAGAGTGAATACAAATAGTGACACTATGTAGTCCTCCATTATCAAAGCCGTATATACTAGTGAGACTAGAACCAGACAGACATGGCTCTGGGTTGGAGTTCTGGCTATAACTGTACTGGGGATCACACCACTGCCATGTGCAGGAGCCTTCTCACTGGCAAATGGGAAAACAGAGCAAGCCTTGCCCCTCAAGGAAGCATACTGAAGACTGTAGGTTTGCATCATTAGTCCTCCCCACACAACTGTGCTGTGTATTGACATGGCCAGGGTCAGCCATCATCCTGAGAACAGGCAGGAGAATATGGCAGACACTATAAACCCATTCCTGCTACCAGAAATAAAATAAAATATAAAGTAAGTCAGTTAATGAAAATCTTGGTGTTTACTGTCAATTATGTTTTGAGCACCTAAAATGTGGTGGAATATTGTAGTAGATGTTTTACTAACAGTATTGCCAAACTTCAAAACAATTATGTGGGATAGGTACTATTATTCTCATACCCATTTTAAAGATGAGGAAACCAAGGTGCAGAGAAATTAAATAATTTTCCGAGGTTAGATGGTAGGAATCAAGCTTGAGGTTGAGTTCCAGAGCCTGTGTTCTGAATTACTAAGCCCAGTTTTTCATCAGCATAAAAAACAGCCCTGGCTGGTGTGACTTAGTGGACTGAGTGCTGGCCTGTGAACCAAAGGATCGCTGGTTCAATTCCTAATCAGGGCACATGCCTGGATTGTGGGCCAGGTCCCCAGAAAGGGGTGTGCGAGAGGCAACCATGCATTAATGTTTTCTCTCCCTCTCTTTCTCCTTCCCTTCCTCTCTTTCTAAAAATAAATAAAAATCTAAAGTAAATTAAAAAAAAAACAGGTGCATTGCTGTGGACACCAGGGCAACATAGAAATTTTATAATATATGCATTAGAATACTTGTGTCTCAACCTGTGTGGACAACTTAAAAAAAAACAAACCATAGCAGCCTTTAAGGATAAATACTGTTATCATCACCACCATACAGATAAAGCAACTGAAGCACACAGTAAGTTCCCCAAGGTCATCTAACTTGTATGGTACAGAGCTGAGACTCAAACTACAGTTTGATTCTAAAGCACCAGCCTGCAAGGAGGCTATGAAGATGAATAAAACAGGATCCTTGCTCACATGATTTTGTGTTCTACTAAGTGAGGAATGGACCTTGGACATGAATCACTAGAATTCAAAGTCCAATGTAATAAGTTTCATATGAGTAATAAAAGAAGAAGGAAGAGAAAGAGGGAGAGAGAACATAGGATGAGGAGGAAGGACGAAAGGGAAAAGAGGAAAGAGAATGAGAAGTAATCCTGTAGAAGAGAGAAATTCCATTTCTGTTCATTATAGCTCTGAGATAGGCCAGTAAGCCAGGACAGGTGGAATGGGGAAACTGAGACAGATAGCTGAACAAAATGACTGAGCAATTTATAGTCAGATACAGAAGGTCTAGGCCTCAGTTTTATTTCAGCTCTAGGCCCAGAAAAGCAGCAAAACAATGTGGATGATGCCAGGACCAGCTACAATGCCTAAAGACCCCTGCCCTGTGACTGACCAGTCAGTGGAGACCATGAACCTGAAAGGGCACAGCTGGAGAACTCATGAATATTCTGCTGAAACCCTACCCTGAGACCTCCCTTAAGATTCTTACCTGCAAGAAAGAAAGAAAAGCCTGAAGACAAAGGGCCCAGTACTTGAGCTGTCCCTCTGGGGAGCAACACGCCATTCCCTTTCTCTTCTTCTTCCTTTTCTTCTTCCCCCATAGGCACATATCCCCTAAACTCTAAGAGAACCCTAAGACTTGCAGTCAGAGGAGCAGTGGGCAGCAGCATCTGGTCCCAGGCTAACCCCCTGAATCCATCCCCAAGGCCACTTTTCTCTGACTTCCCAGTGAGCTAAAGCAGCCCAGCCTAGGCTGTCCACTAGCTTCTTCTATGCCAAGTCCTTCTCTGTTTCACTGTCCCCAGCTTTAATAAATGTACCCTTATAGTCCCCTGGACTTGTGTTGTGAAATCTTTCTTACACAAAAGTCCAGAACCCACACACTACTGGCTAGCCCTAGGCAGACCCACTCAGGGCCAGGCCCATGTCTGGTAATAACCGCGTTGAAAAGTAGGCATTAAGTGCATCCCTGAGGGATGGAAAGGAATTGAATAGATAGTGCCTCCTTTTATGTAGACCCTGCTATATGCCAGGCATTGCACTAGGTTCTTTGCATCCATTAAGACTGGGTCTCACAAGAACAATATCATTATTTCCAGTGTGTATCTGAGGAAACAGAGACAAAGCAAAATGATGTAGCCAGATGTAAGTGAATGGCATGTACAGAGGCCTGGCCCAGGGATCAGGAATAGAGATGTTGTTGGAACAGAATTCCTAGTAGTATTAGAAAGGAGTGTTGGGTCCAGACTGCAGGAGTTCTGGGACTGTATCCTGTTGACAATGGAGAGCTGGTCAAATTTCCTAAGAAGGCAGCAATGAGATGATTAGCAGGCTGTTTTAGGAAGATCCTCAAGCATTGGTTTGCAAGGGTGAATTGAATGGCAGTAACTAGAGTGAGTAAAGGTGCTGTTTCTATACCCCAAGCACAGGACAGTAGGCACAGGCCTGGAGGCCTGAGTCTGAGGCTGAGCTCTGTCATTGATTAGCTTTGTGATCTTAGGCAAGACATTCTGTCTCTCTTGACCCTAAGTTGTCTCAGCTGTAGATAAAGATGATAATACAATGTACTTGCCTCACAGGGATGCTGTGAGGAGTAAACAAGGCAAAATATGTGAAATGCTCTGTTTAGTGCCTGGTTCTTAGTAATCATGGGATCCTCTATTTTGTTTCATGAAAAACTGATACTAGCTTAGAGGCTATTAAAGTAATCCATGTATGAGGTAGTAAGGGCCCAGCCTAACATGGTGATTAGAGAGGACTGATAGACTGGAAACAATGGGAAGTAATAGTGACTCCTTCTTACATGGCTAGGCTGTTGAGAAAAAAATTTTACTTTAGCCATATTTAGAATATTCCGCTGTCAAATGCAAAACAGATTTGAAAATGAAAATTATCTGTCATGTGCAGTGTAGTGTTTGTATGGCTTTTGTTAGACTCAAAGACATTGACTCCAATTTTATTATACCTATCATTCTTTAAGCATTCAGTGTGTTGATGTCATATCTAACCAACACCTTTTAAGATTAAGCAATGGATTTGATAATATATGAAAATGAGCCCTAAAATGGAAGATTGGATTTCATTTTTGCAACCTTTTGTTCTGTGATTCCAAAAGACTTGCCTTTTTATTATTTCCATCACATTTTCTGAACTGACATTAGTTTTATAGATGTTAACTCTGATATTTAATTAAAGGGAGGTTGTCTGTTCATGTAATTGCTGTCCAGGGTAATCCGTCATTTGTCTTATGTAGCTAGAACTGAGTGTTTTCACCACAAACCTGTGTCAGCTATTTGATACATAAATCAGGCCCTGGAAAGATTAAGCTTAGGAATTTAATGTCTGGAACATGGCTTTGATTTCAATATTCAATGCACAATAAAAAAATTCTAAAATGCCAACCTCCAGCCCTTCCATATAATGAGTTTATTAGTTGATCATTAAACATACAGTATATGCCACAAAATTAATTTTATAGTAAAGTTCTCTAGAGCCTGGATAAATAGACAATTAATGTCTCCTCTGAGAACAGATCTATTATCATAATTGCTAACAAAAATACAATTCATGTGCATGTATAAGACAAAAATAGCACCTCCCTCTCTCTTAGGCGTTTGATACAGAAGCAAAAAGCTCAATTTGTAAGATCTAGTAGGACTACTTCACTTCATTGTTTTCTTCTTCACTTTGTAATGGTAATCAAGTTCTTTTTTTTTTTTTGTAGAGCTCGCCTATCATGTTTGCATTTAATGCTGTAGCATTCTTTATTTGAATTCTAAAGCTTTTGTTTAACAATGGAATATATTATCAGGTAGATTTTGAATACCTAGTTGAAATAAAGAGAGAACATATAAATTTCATTAGGACACTTTAAAATCATAATTAACCTAATGATTGATCATTTATAATGTATCTATACATTGATAGGTTAAATATTTCTGAATGTGATATGAGAGAAAAGAGATATTGCATACTTTAATAACTCCTCTGCTTCAGACAATAGTATTGATGGGTAAAATTTTACAAAAATAAACAAAGAAGACATAGCTAGTCTTGAATAA
The DNA here is from genome assembly GCA_004024845.1 of Tonatia bakeri. Taxonomy (NCBI): domain Eukaryota; kingdom Metazoa; phylum Chordata; class Mammalia; order Chiroptera; family Phyllostomidae; genus Tonatia; species Tonatia bakeri. The sequence goes on along the minus strand of PVIA01016733.1, from coordinate 1,667 downwards.
AAGACAAGCATCTCCGTGGATAGGATAAAAAAAAAAAACAAATATGAGCAGGGCTGAGTGTTGCTTAGCTCCTGCTCTAGTAATAGGCAATAATGACTAAGAAGTTAGGTCTTTCTGGAGAAGGCAGCTAACATGCTTCACACAGGAAGGAGGATCAGGACTAACTCAGTGCTTAAAATCAGAAACTGGGCATGGGGTACAAAACATTTTACCTTGTCTCATGAAAGGAAGCTATAGCTCTATCCTTTGTGGCTCAATTGGTTGGGCATTGTCCCACAAAGTAAAAGGGTGTTGGTACAATTCCCAGTCAGGGCACATGCCTGGATTACAGGCCAGGTCCCTGTGTAGGGGCATGCAAGAGGCAACTGATTTATGTTTTTCTTCTATTTTCTCCCTCCCTTCTCCTCTCTCTAAAAATAAACAAATAAAATATTTTTTAAAAGAAGCAAGCTGTGAAATGTGACCTGAGACCATATCCCCTACAAGATACAGGCCTTAGAAAATGAGAGGACACAGATACAAACTCATGACTTAGGAATGAGCCAAGTTGTCCATTTGTTCTGTGAAAAGATCTACCAAATGTCCAACATAACCCCTGGGCAGAAACTCCAAACTGAGTCTGTAAGACCTGGTTCCAGAATACAGACCTGTAAGGCTGAATGGAGACAACTATAAAACTCAAGATTGGAAGGGATAAAAATAGAAACAGAAAGAGAAAGAAAAGGCCCTGGGCATATTACTTTTGAGAAGGCACTTATACACAAAATAAATATCTCCTTAAATTTTGTGCTTTAGCTGCCTAACTCTCTTCACTAGGCTCTGCTAAGAATCAGTGAGTTCTTACAAATGTAAATAAATGATCAATAAATGGAGGATTAGTGAGAGTGCTTCATTACAAAAGTATTAATAAATGTGGAAGGAACAATAGAAAATAATCATTTGGCAATAATTGTCAATGCTTGCTAAAACTATTGGGTTACATTTTGATGAGTAATGATTTATTTACCATATTTTTCGGACTATAAGATGTACTTCCTGCACCCCCCCCCAAATTTGGGAGGAACAATGGTTGTTAATGCTGCTGTTGAGTTCTGTTTACATTTACATTGGTGAAATATTATGTTATTTATGCTATTAAATATTTACCACACTTTTTGCTTCAAAAAATTTTTTCCTCCTCTAAAACCTAGGTGCGTCTTATCGTCCAAAAAATAAGGGACATAGTTTCACAGGCTCTTGTCTACAACATACTTATTAATAACAAAGGGGAAAATAGGAACTTTACAGTGGGGAGACCCATATTTTCTTGTGATGAGAAATTTTAACATCTACTTTCTTAGCAGCTTTCAAATATGCCACACTTGTAATATTTTTAACTGCACTCACCATGTTGTACATTACATCCCCATGATTTGTTCATTTTATAATTGAAAATTTGTACCTTTTGACCCCCTTTACCCATCTCACCCATCCCCACTACCCACCTATGGTTTTTGTTTTCACATATAAATGAGATCCTACAGTATTTGTCTTTCTCTGTCTGACTTATTTCACTTAGGATAATGCCCTCAATTTCTAATCATGTTGCAAATGATAAGATTTCACTCTTTTGTATGGCACTCTGAATACTATTCCATTGTGTGTGTGTGTGTGTGTGTGTGTGTGTG
>PVIA01016732.1:0-17975 GCA_004024845.1 Tonatia bakeri | reverse complement strand
TCAGGCACAGCCTGTCCTCGGACGCCGCAGTGCGCCAGCTCACCTGTGACATCTGCCCCAGCCGCCGGGGTGCAGAGACCCTCGGATCCCTCTGTGCGTGTGGCCCGGGGTCCCCCACTGGCAGCTCCACAGAGCTTGCCCATCTCGCCCCACCACCAGACCTCATGCCCCTTGAAGGCAGGGCCCCAGGCTCTGTGCACCCTGATGTCAGCGAGCTGCCCGGCACACCTGCCGTGCTGTGTTCGGTCACACGGGTCTGCCGGATGATTTAATGAACGGTCCTTGAGCTGTTCCACCACATCACCCCTCAGCACATTGACCAGAGGAGCTGTGAGGACACCGGGCAAAGCTATTTTAAAATCACCTGATTTGTTCACCGCCTTAGAAAATGCTCGGAGAGGAGGCACTGGCCTTTGAGAGAGCCAGAGAACAATGGGCCTGGGGCGGCTGCACGGGGAGGAAGCCAGGAGGGAGCCTGCCCATGGGGCTCTGAGCACCCAGAGTAGGCAAGGCATTCCACCTGTCATCTCGTTCCTTTGTCCTAGAGATGACAAGTCTCAAAGCTAGCTGCTCTGGGAGCTTATCGGGGCAGGAGAGGTCAGAGGGCATTTGGTACCGAGCACTTACGCCAGTCCTTCCTAGGAAGACAGCAGCCATCTGAAAAGGAAACAGCATCCTTCTTTTCAAAGAAGTAAATTAAATTCCCAAAGCAGGAATGGAGTCAGGGCTGCATCTCAGGCGCAGAGACACAAAGACCTGGAAGGCCCACAGGCACCTTCACAGAGAGCGTGGGGTCTGAGCATCCCGAGCCCGCGCAACCCCCGAGCCCGGGAAGCCGTGCAGAGGGAACCGGGCTGCGGGGAGAGTCGGCCGGATTTGGGACTCAGGGCACGAGCAGAGCCACGCTCCAGGGAGGGAGGACATGCCCTGGGGGCGGGGGCACAGGCTACAGCCACTAATTCATTTGGATGAAACCCCTAAACTCTAATCAGGGAAGCATCTCTCCAACTGCGGGCCGCACAGGACAGTACACAGCTGCCCGTGCTGACTAATCGCCAGAGCCCACGAGTGGGCGCCCAGCGGCCTGCATCCTTGGCTGCTCTGACTCCAGGAGGCTGTCTACCCGGGCGGCCGGCTGAGGCTCTGCTCCAGCGCTCCCTCTGGGTGGGGCAAGAGAGCACTGTCCTGGCACACAGGATGGGAAGACACCAGATTAAACAAAATCACAGGATCAAACTCAGGAGGTGCCTGGACTCGGGGGCCTCTCGGAGCCCCAGGCCAGGCTGCCCACCTGAGCTGGGTGAGGTTCTCCAAAAGAGACCGAGAGGGGGCAGGGACTAATCCAGGACCCTCTGGGGCAGGGAGGCTGGGGTTGAGGGGACACGGCTCTCATGGCCCCTCGATGCTCAGCCCTTGCCATCCAGCCAGCTGCACTGTTCAGAACTGGACACCAGACACACCTGGCCATGTCCTCTGCTCTCGCAGCAGCCCCAAGGTGCAGCTTAGGAGGCGGTATCAGTGTCAGTGAGAGGCACCCAGAAAGGCTCCTAGGGCGAGGCTGGGTCTGCAACGTCACGTGAGGAACCATTGAAAGAGCTAGGTGTTAAAGGCCAGGAGTGGGACCAAGGAGAAACCATTCCTGCTGTTTAACACCCATGACCGTCTTCAGAGCCGCTCTCCACACCCAGGCTCTCGCCTTCTGAACAGAGGGTCTGGTTCCCCAGCCCTCTGGGGAGTTGGTGTGGTCATGTGACTTGCTTTGGCCAATGGAATGGGAGAAGTTAGGTATAATCATGTGACTTGTTTTGGCCAATGGAAAGGGGACAGAAGAGCGTGTGATGTCACACTTCCTTCACTGGAGCCATGGATGCCTAGCTGCCCGTCGTGAAGGACCAGAGCCTGCTTCCGGGGGCCAGGACAGCGTGGACACAGGGCACGAGTGACACGTGAACCTTTGTTGTTTAAGCCACTGAAAACTCGGGGCTGGTTGTCACCTCATCAAAATCAAGCCGGTTTTAACTAATACAAAGGCTGGTTCCAGAGTAAGGTGCTCATGTAGCAAAAGTTGAAACCAGGTGGCTTGGGCTTCGAGGCTGCATAGCATGTGCCACTTGCTGTTGGAATTTGGCGAAACATCACAAGAAGGAGGCAAGATCTCTGAAGCCGTGGCTGGCGCACAAACTCGAATGGTGGGGTCACAGGGACCCCCCAGGTCCAGGGACTGCCAGGCCTGGGAGAGCTGCTCCTTCCCGACCCCAGGGAGTGGGAGTGGACTCTGAGGACAGTGTGGAGCCCCAGAGGTGGACCACAGCTGAGCCATGTCATGAAGGGCCAACTCAGGGCACGGGTGTCACGTCCAGAGACAGAGTCACAGATCGGGGGGCTCAGGGAAACAGCTTGATGAGGGCGTGGTGCCCAGTAGGTCCCCAGCTGGGCAGAGTCGCCCACAGAAAGAGTCGCCCATGACCTGATAGCTCAGGGGCGTTGTGACTAAGTCCAAGGGCACAGAGAAGCACCGGGTAAGCCAGGAAACACAGGACATATGACCTGTGGCTGCGGCACCTGGACCAGAGCCGAGGAGGTTGGCCGGTCTCTGGAGAGCTCCACGGCACGGCACCGGCAGTGTGGACAGCGGAGCCAGGAGAGCCTGGGAGACAAAGTGAGCCTTGCCCTCCGCCAGGCAGGGAGAGGGCCGGGGAAGCTGTTCCTCACAGGACAGGATGGTAGCAGAGCCCCCCAGGCCAGCTCCTGATGTGACTGGGACCCCTGCAGGTACAGCCAGGGGCTGCTGGGGACCAAGGGGCGGCCCCCAGAAGCAGATTTGTGGCTGGTCAAAGAACACGGCCCATCAGCAAGAGAGGGAGGCCCTCCGAACATTTGCCCCAAGGGGAGCGTGGAGGTTCGGAACTGCAGCAAACTGGTGTGCTCTGAGGGTCCCCACTTCATCCCTTTCTGAATGGGCCCACTTACTGTGGAGACCGTCTGCCTGTCCCACCACTGTGGGTGTGGCGGGGGCTGCAGCCATGTCGTCTTTCTCGCTCACTTTCTCACCTGAGTGGGCAGTGGGGGGCTACGGAGTGGGGGAGGGGGCACGAGCAGACCTCATTCAGAGGCCCCACATGTCCCCCGAGGTGCTCCAGGGCTCCAGGAGTCCAGGGTGGACTGAGGCTCCAGGGCTCTGGTCCTGGACTGCAAGCGCCAAGCCCCTCTGTGTTTATATTTGGAAATGTAGCATTGGCTGTAAAAATAGAACTAATGTCATGTTTGCTCAACATAAGAAGACAAGGGTTCAGGGGAGCGACTGGGCCCCTCCCCTTCGGGCACTCCGCCATCTGCGGCGAGTCCAAACACGTAGCCTTTCTCCAAGAATAGCTTCTCCTGGGGACCACAGAGAGGGTGTGAAGCTCACCCTTTTCCGCAGAAGGGACACCATTCCCAAACCTCGACAAGAGTCTCCCTGTGCACGCAGCCACATGGGGTCCCAGAACAATAGTTCCTAGAAAACATCTCTGCATCTCAGGCGAGAGGTCGCCCTGCGACCCCATCGCCAGGCTCACCACCACCACCACCCCCCACGCCTGACTGGACTGGGGCATCTCCATGGACGCCGCCCCCGGGGGGCCGAGGCTGGGACCCCCAGGGATCCTCAGGTGCCTGCGGTAGAGCCGGAGCCAGAGCCGGAGCCAGAGCCAGGCCGCTGCCGCCTGCACGAGTCAGCGTGTCCCTTGAACACGGTTTGCGGTCGCTGGTGACAGCGGCAAGCCCAGAACAAAGCAGTGAAAAACGCAGAGGAGAGGTGAGCCGAACGGCGGAAGGACACGAAGCCAGAGTGAAGAGAGAGACCAAGGCTGGGGGGAGGAACGGCATCGAACATGACAAAGGGTCGACACGCTGGCGCGATAAAGACCTTGTCGGCCGCATCTGCCGAGAGACACTCATAAAACGTGCAGAGAGCTAGCGAAGCGTGAACCTGAGCCAGCCTGTGCGTGTGTGCAAGCGTGCGATTCCTGTGAGTGTGTCGGTGTGTGTATTATCCTGCATGTGAATGTGTGTGAATTCGTGTGAGAGTGTGTGAGGAATGTGGGGGGGAGGGTGCTCCTGTTCACGTATGGGCGTGTGGGGTGGGAGGAGCACAGGTGTGTGGCAGAACCTGGAGCTGGCTCTGTCCCCAGAGGCCAGCATCCCGCTGAGCAGCAGCGTGGCAGGCGGTCTCTGGGCTCAGACCTGATGCTCGCGCACTCCTCTGGCATGCCCGGCTGGGTTTCCTCGCCTGTGAAATGGGCCCAGTGTCTCCGTGGCTGAGCTGCTAAAGGGGAGATGTTGTGACCTGGGTAGCGCCGTGCACGCCCAGCATTTCCACTCCATGCTGGCGAATCCACCTTCCGGAGCCGGATGGACAGACGGCCCCTGGGAGCGACAGGCTGGCAGTGCAGACATGCAGCCCCACCCTGGGTGTAACTGGAGGGAGCAAATGGGCCTGGCCCCACCGGGCACAGGGCAGCAGAACCCCAGGGCCCAGCAGCCGGGGCTTGGACCCCCACTCGGCCAGATCCTGACCCATGACACAGGCAAGCCCCTCCCCTGGTGACGAGGACCAAGTGAGACAAACTGCGGGGCCCCCTGGGCTGAGTGTGCGCCTGGCTGGGCAGGTGCTCCCCCTGGCTGGGCAGGTGCTCCCCCTGGCTGGTTTGGACCAGCATCATTGTGTACTTTGGAGGGACCCCTGCCTGCTTCACAGTGACCTCATGTGGGACCACGGGGACCCCGTGAATGACCAGGAGAAGGACAGAGGCAGGCCGGGGCCTTTCACAGGAGGTGGCAGCAGAATGCCAGGAGAGATGTAAACCCTCCTCGAATAAAGAAACACAAGCCATAACACTGACGAAATGCCTCTTTCCGTTAGCAGAGGAACACTTTTAGGATATTGAGGTTGTGGGAAGCTGACGGTTTAATGTTGCAGTGGAAGTTCTCATGGTAACCCCATCACCCCACCCCAGGAGAGAAGTCACCCAGCCACCGGGAGGAACTCCCCGTTGGCGTTTACGTGACCCCGAGTGGTTTTGTCCTATTGTTCCTACTTTTCTGTAAGTTCTGAGTCTTCCATGTTTTACAGACAGGGGGCTTGATTTTACCAAGAGCAAAGAAATTATGATTTGATGTGCATCCAGGTCAAAGGGCGAGGCAGTAGAGAGCAGTGTAGGAAGTGTCTCAGACACAGGTCGAAGTCGGTCTCTCGTCTGCATGCCTCCGACACAGCGAGGCTACCACCAGTTTCACGACAAAGAAATTGAGGTGCCGCCCACCTGGGGTCCTTTCCCAGAACTCTGAGCAGACCCCAATTCACCCAGGCCCTGAACCCCGGTGGCCCCTCCCTCTGTTCTTACACTCAGACCTCAAACAGCCGCCTACCAGGCCACCTGCTCCTCGTCCTGCCACCACACCTAGCTCCGCCACCTCCTCTTCCACCCGGCTCGCAGACACAGGCAGCCCCCCACCTCTCACACCTGCCCCGCGCTCCCTGTTACAGGTTGTGTTCCCCAAAAAGATGGGTTGGAGTCCTTGCCCCAGGGCCTCTGAATGTGACCGCATGTGAAATGGGGGTCTCTGCTGCTGCAGCCAAGTTCACAGGAGTGCCTATGAGCAGGCCCGATCCACCATGGCTGGGGTCCCCACAAGGAGAGCTGAGGACATAGACACACACAGGGGGACCACCAGGTGAGGACACAGGGAGGAGGCTGACGTCCACACGCCAAGGAGAGAGGCCTGGGGGGAACCAGCCCTCCCCTGGGGGTTGGACTCTGGGCCTCCAGGACCCAGAGAGGATGGACTTCTGTGATTAAGCCGCACAGCCCGGGGTGTCCCTTCCAACCGCACCAGGAACTGAATACAAACCCGCCCTCCACAAAGCAGCCAGGGGATTTTGGGAAGTCTGAATGTGTCATAGCAATGCTTAAACCTGCCTGGCGGCTTCCCAGTGCCCTCAGCGGAGACCAGAGTCTTAGCACAGACCTCGGGCCCCTCCCGACCGGCTTCCTCTCTCCACCTCCTCCACGTCCTGGCGCGCCCAGCTCCTGTCACCATCCCCACGTGGGGACAGTCCTCCTGTCTCCTAGCTTTGTCACTCCTACACGCTCTGCGTGGGACATTCTTCTCATTCCCTCCCTCTGTGCCCAAGATTCAAGTGCACACACCTTCCCCCTCCCCCTGCCACTTTCCCCCGCTCACCTGCAGGGGACCGGTTTAAACAGCACACCTCAGCAGCCCTGCTGGAAGCCCCGTGCTTCCTTCCAATAACTCTGCCAACACGTGGGGTGAAATCAGCCTCTGTGTGGGGGTGCGTCCTGAGAACCACAGGGTGCTTCGCGGCATCCCTGGCCTCTGCTCACTGCCAGCGGAGCCCCCTCCCCTCCCCTCTAAAGGTCCCCCATATGCCAGCCAGCAATGACTCCAGACGCTGCCACATCTTCCCCGGGGACAGAACTGCGTGTCTGAGGGTAACTGCGCAGAACTCTCAAGACTGCGAAGGCTTGGACGGCGCTGCCTGCCTCCCTCCCTCCCACCGCACACCCAGCACGGGAGCCACCGGGACGCCAGAGCCCTCCACACACAGAGGACAACGAAGCAACGAACGCAGGACCCAGCCATGCGGCCACCTCCACTGACTGAGCTGCGGCCTGACCCCGCCACCGCCACTCCTGGTGTTGGAATGCCCCTGCATGACCCCCAAACAGCTGGGGTGCCCACGTGAAGCCCCTGTGGGGGCCGTCTCCTGGCTGCCATCTCTCTCCATCGCTGGGACTCTTATAAACATGTTCCCCGTCGAGGTGAAAGCCGGATGAAGAAACAGACAGCAGTGTGAATAGCATCAGGCTGACGCCCTGATGGTCACAGTCACAGTGACGTGGGGCACCTCGCGCCCAGGACCAGGCAGGTCTGGCCAGCAGCCCATGGACACCCACTCCCTCATGGGAGGCTGGTGTGGCCATGGAGGCCGGGTGCCCAGGAAGGCTCCAACCGGCAGTCTGGGCTCTGGCAGCGCCTGGCAATCTCCATCCCCGGGGCAGGGCAGCCCCTGGTGTCCACCCAAGCCCGGAGCTCTGCCCACTCATCCCACTGTGGCCGAAGCCCTCAGGCCAGAGGGGCTGGAAGCGGCATCCATCACCCTGGTCTGGGTTTCTCCACCTCGGTTCTGTGACACTGACCTTGACCAGCAGGGCTTTGCTTCGTGGGCGGCAGGCACTGAGCAGGCACTCAGGGAACGTGTTTTGAATCACAAGATGGATGGCACAACAGCTCAGGAACGTTAGCTCCCACCCATTTTCACCCCATCCTGGAAACTCCTTGTGGGGCTCGGGGCACGGGGCACAAGGCCAGGCAGCCAAAGCTGTGGTTAGCAGCCTCCTCAGGTCGGACAGACCGAGTCTGAGAACCCAGGTGCCACTTGCCAGAAGCTGTGGCCTCGCCGTGCCTGGCTCCAGGCTGGCTGTCCCAGGCGCCTCTTCTTGGTGTTGTCACAGAGAACAGGGGAGAAAACAGGTCTGGGAAGCATCTTAAAACTGCAGAGCAGTCGTTTCCTTGTTATCATTGTTGCCATTCAGCCACACACCAGTGAGCCTGAGCTGCCCAGCAGGCAAGTCTCCATAAGCCCCACTCTGCCGGGGCGAGGGGCGAGGAGCTGAGCCACCGGCCCCCCCGCGGGGTCTTCCAGGCGCTCCAGAGCCCCCCGCCCTGACGCTGCCTGCTCAGTCCCTCCCCCATCTGACAGCCAGCTTCCTGAGTCCCAGGGTCCTCTGAATGGCACACTGTTTTCTTGTCTCTGTCACCCTCCAGGGCCTGGCCTTTGAATGCAGCTCCAGTGACCTTCCTGTAACTACCTACACCCCGGCCCAGCACTTCACAAAATTCCTTCTGAAGTTAGTCCAAAACTGTATGAGCGCGCGCGCGCGCGCGCGCGCACACACACACACACACACACACACACACGGGGGACCAGAGTCCTGCAAATAGGGCCGAGCTTTCTGCTCTGCTGAGAAAAGCTGCAAGAAAAGCCGAAAGCCTCGTATCTCAAAAATCTCACCCACGGGCACCCCTGGAAAGCTGCACAGGCAAAAAGGAAAAAATGCTTCATTCGGGCGCCTCCCAGAGCCCACCACCTCCCACTTCCACACAGTCTCCACGCCGGAGCTGCTTCCCATTCCACGGCATCACCGGCCAGTTAGAAGCCACCATCCGTGTCCTCAAAGTGAAGGACGAAAGGCCTCACATCATTATTGGTCGCCCTCCCCAGAAACGAGTGTCCACGGCAGTGAAGGCCTGCGAGCCTCTCAGGAGGGACAGAGCCGTGTTCTCCGGGCTGGGCACAGAGGCACGAGCGGCATGGCACCCTTTGATTCGCTGCAATTCTTGGCTTCTCAGCGGCACCTCCCATGGGGACGGCTGTGGACACGCTAACGGTGAGCTGGGAAAGCAAGAGCTCAGGGCCACTCCAGACCAGAGGGGACAGAGAGCGTGAAGCGATTTCAGAATCCCTCCTTTTGTGCAAGTTGTCTCTCAGTCACGAGGGACTGCGGAAGACACTGGCCCACAGACATTCTCTGTCTGTAAGCACTGGCTGGAAAACTCGCCCTCAGTCAGCGCTGTGCACCCATCAGGGCAGCCACAGTCCCGGCCTCTGACCTCCCCCAATGTGGGTGAGGACGCAGAGCAGCAGGAGCCTCCCCCTCTGCCGGCAGGACCCTCGAGTGGGTGGCCCGTCCAGACGGCAGGGACTGTCCCGTGATAAAGGGGGACGAGCTGTGGGACCGAGACAAGAACCTTAGGAGCACATCACTGAGTGAAAAAGGTCCGTCTGAAAAGGCGTCACACGAGAGGACCCCGATCACAGGACAGGGCCCCCGGTCACACAGCAGGGCCCTGATCACAAGGCAGGGCTCTGATCACACAACAGCCGAGAAAAGGTGACAATGACGTGGAAAACAGGTTGGTGGCTGCCAGAGTCGGGGGGTGGGGGGTGAGCTGACGACGCACAGGGAACACTTCAGGTGTGAACTAATTCTGTCTGACACCGGCACAGACTCGCGGCGGTGCCCCTGTCAAAGCCCGTGGAGTCGTACAGCATGAAGAGCAAATCTCAGTGCGTCTTGAGTGGGGCCTAACGAACAGACGAACAGACGAGCAGAACAGAACAGAGGCATGGAAACAAGGAGCAGACTGACAGAGGCAGGGGCTGGGGGAGGGGTCACAGGGGAAAGAAGGGGACGGGCCTAGTCAAGGACCATGCATGAATGACCCACGGACGTGGACAACAGGGCGGGGATTGGCTGTGGGAGTGGGGGTGGGCAGGGGAGAGGGAGAAGGGGAAAATGGGGGCAACAGTACTAGAAGCACAATAAAAAACAAAGAAGAAACTCAGTTAGGAGGCTGGACGATCCCATCATGGGTGGGGCCTGTGACAAAAGATCCCCAACTGCACCACAAAGCACAACAGAGCCTCGCTGAAGGGGACGGGGCGCAGGGGCGGACCCGCGGGAGTGCCGATCAACATTCTGAAGGCGCTGTGCGCAGACAATAAGACCGAATCAACTCGTAAATGGTGGAGGACAGAGGGCAGTGGAGGAAAGTTACAGATAAGCTTAAGTAATGCACATGGCACCGCATGAGGGCAGCGGACACCAGTGGGAGCACCTGTTTAAGGCGGTGCAGATGCAGATGGAGAGATGATATGTGATAGAAAGACGGACGGATGGATGGATGGATGGATGGATGGATGGATGGAGGGAGAGAGGGAGGGACAGATGGTGGACGGTGGATAAATGAATGATGGGTGATGGATGGGTGGGTAGACAGATGGATGTGTGCATGGGCGGATGGAGGGATGGGTGGACAGATGGACACATAGATAGATGACAGATGGACAGATGGACAGACAAATGGATGGATAGATGTATAGGTAGTCAGATAGATGACAGATGCACAGATGAATGGATAGACAGAATGATAGATAGATAGATAGATAGATAGATAGATAGATAGATAGATAGACAGATGAATAGATAGACAGGGGACAGACAATGTGTGTGCACATGGGTAAGTAAACATGCATTTATCGCCTAGCTCTGTCCACTGATGACCCCTAGAAGCAGCGACGCCTCAGTAGCAATGAGCACATCCAGCATCCAGATTTTGGTTTCTAAACACCATTCCCCAGTAAAAGGAACCAGGGCTCCTGAGAGGAAAGGCTGGCCGAGAGCTGGAATGGGACAGGTGCAAGGTGAGCCTGGAGCATCTTGTCACACACACACTGAGGAGGGGCTCGAAGTCAGAACAGTGGAGACACATCAAAGGGGCCCGGGAGCCCGGGCAAGGAGCTCACAACAGCCAAAGCTGGAACAAGGTGAGCAAAAAAATAAATATGAATAGAACCCATAGTATAAAAGGAAACCCATGGTTTCATACTGATGCCCATAAATTATTCATTCAATAAATAAGTGGGTAAGAACATAACCCCTTAGCCCTTAAGTGTGCGCCAAGCACAGAGACTTCCTTCCAGAAGGGACAGTATAAAAAGGGGGACAGAAAGTGACTTTCCAGTACAGAAAAACAACAGCCTCAGCCAGACGGCCAAGGTCACGTCCACGGTGAGGAGCCATGTGGACGGCAGGCGCCCCGACGTGGTATGCTGAGCAGTGCTGCCCCCTGGGCTCCTCCCGAGAGCCCGGCGCCCGGTCTCAGCCAGAGACCACACCCGCCATCCCCGTGGAGGGACCTTGTGCCAACGACCTGGGCAGCTGCCCCGAGGCTGCTGGCTCATTGAAAACAAGGGAAGTTTGCACACCTATCCCCAAGAGGGGGTGAAGGAGACGTGACAACGAGATGTCACGGGTTGCCTGGGTGGGGTCCTGGAGGGCAGAAAGGACGTCAGGGGAAAAACAGTGAAGTAGTGTGTTAATTGTAACCATTCACGATCAGTTACGATCAGCGCGGATGTCAGGTTTTACAGTGGGGGAGACCGGGGACAGGTCTACAGGAACTCTGCACTGTCTTCGCAGCTTGCTGTCGATCTGAAGCTGTTCTAAGGAGCATTCAATTTGCACAGACACACACACCCCTGCCAGTGGTGGCGCTATCAGCCAGGAATGCCTGGGCACGCACCTGAGCTCATACCCCCTGCGGGGAGCCCCACGGACTCACCCCACTTCGGAGCCACTGTTGCAGCTGGACCGGCTCTTGGGGACTTAATTATGATCACAGGGGGCACCCCAGCGACAGCCATCAGGGAACTTCGAAAACTCAAGGCTCATTCCTCGCAGGCCCTGCAGGGCACATGGCTCGCCCAGGACCACACAGGAAGGTCACAGACAGAGAGACAGACTGTGGGTCCAGGGCTCTGCCAGCATCAGGGTTGGGGCTCAGGGGTTCGCTCTGTACCGGTTTATCTGACACATCAGACCTTCAGGGGACAGGCAGGGCCACTCAAGCAGTCTGTCATCTCGGTGGCCCAGGGCTTTGGAAAAGGGGACCCCGTGGGAGGGGCAGCCTGGCTGTCTACTTGTGTGGCTGGCAGTGTGTTTTTTGGGGATGGATGACTTTGAATTGGGCTCCTAGCAATCCCAGACAATGTCAGGCACTTATGCTACCACCAGAAAAGCTAACTGGCCCTGGCCAGAGTGGCTCAGTGGGCTGGGTGTCCTCCTGAAGAGTGAAAGGTCACAGATTCAGTTCCGGTTCAGGGCACACGCCTAGGTTGCAGGTTCGGTCCCTGGTCAGTGTGTGTGGGAGAGGCAACGATGTTTCTTTCTCACATTGCTATTTCTCTCCTTCTCACCTTCTCTTTCTCCCTCCTTCCCCTCTCTCTCAAAAATAAATAAACAAATAAAAAGCGAATTGTCAGGTGGGACAAGGAGGAGGGTCAGAATCAGGAGCTGCCCCATAGCACAGCCTCAGTCTCTGGGCCACAGCCCCACCCTCACTTCCACACCCACCCTCAGGACAGCCTCCCTCCCCCCAACATAGCAGGCACTGGGGACCCGGGACTGGGGGGGGGGCTTCTGGGGCCTGCAGCCTTGACCACAGAGAACCCTGGGGACCTGCTGCTGAGGCCCACCGTAGCCTGGGGCAGTCTCACCTGAAGCCATCCCTTACAAGGAAGTGGCAGCCCAGAGCAGGCAGAGCTGCCCCAGCCTGGCTTCCCACACGGACACAGCCACAGAGACAGTCCTGGCCGTTACACAATGAGGTCTTGCCGAGGGTGAGGACCGGAGAGGGCGGGCGAAGGGGAAACGGCGGAGATTCCATCCCACCCATCGGGAGGCAGGGGCATGTCCCTCTCCAGAAAGATGGTGGCTCCCCTGGTCTCACGCCAGGGTTTCATTTTGCTTGATTTTTTTCTAATGTGAAAAGTCTTGGAGGTCTCCAACACGGCCTGCCAGGCCAGTCCCTCCATCTCCGAAATGCATCTCTTACCTGCCTCTTGTTGCCGCAGCAACCATCCTCATCCAAGCCTCCCACCCCCTCTCCTGGGCCTGCTTGATATGGATCTCAAGCCAGGCAGAGCTAGTCCTCACTTCTCTGGCCTCCTCCCCCATCACACACACCCATCCACAATCAGACACAGCTACTTCTCTGTCCAAAAATCTTTGTGGGTTTCCCTCCCACTCAGGGCAAGTTTCCCCACATGATATACAACCTCACTCCATTCTTCCTCCCCCTCTCCCACTGTCCTCCTTCCTTCCTCAACACTCCCCAAGCTCATTCCTGCCTCAGGACCTTTACACATGCTGTCCCCTCTGCCTGGGGCTCCTCATTCCCTTCCACTGAAATGTCACCTCCTAGGGGAAGCCTACCCTGATCACCGGCCTCAGTTCTCCTGCCCTCAGCTCTTCCTCACCACCAGGGTCCATTTTTATTTTGACGCCAACCACTGCCTGGTCTCTCCTGTGTATTTGCTGACATCCTTCCTGCCTCTGTTCCACGCAAGACAGCACACCCCCGCAGGCACAGACAGTCTCTGCCCTGCTCTCCACCCCACTGCCTGCATCGGCAGCACTGTGTGGAGCACAGTAGGTGCGCAACCAGTGGAGACCCAGAGGAGAGCGATGCTGCAGTTCGAGCCCAATGGTGTGGGCTGCAGAATGGCCTCTTCCTCGGATAAGGTCCGTCTTTCGTCCTGTTCCAGCCTCGGAGTGAGTCGACCAGGCCCGGCCCCTCAGGGACACTGATCTCCTTCACTCCGAGGTCCGTGATTTAACTCTTGGTGTCATCCATAACCCCAGCACAGAAACATCCAGAACAGTGTGTGACCCCATGGCCAGGAACCGTGACCCAGACACGTTGATGCATAAAGTAACCGTCACAAACCCCGAATAGGACCAAGCAAAGACACCCAGGCCTAGACAGGCGGCAGTCAAACTTCTGAGAAGTAGAAGACAAAGACAAACCCTGAAAGCGGCCAGAGAGAAACAGGCCCGTAGTGCAGGAGAAACAGCCGCAGAAGGAGAGCAGGCTTCTCGTCAGAGGCCGCGGAGGCCAGAAGGGACACGCTCTCTTTCACGTGCTGAGAGGAGAGAACCGTCAGCCCGGAATCTCATAACCAGTGCAACACCCTGGAGGAACAAAGAGAAGTCGAGACACGCCCAGACGGGAAGAAAACGGGATCTGGGATCGCCAGCAGCGGGCCTTCCCCGAACCAGGGCCGACTGCGGTGCTCGGAGCAGGGAGAACCCGGGGAGCAGGACCTGGGGACGTCGGAGAGGAAGAAGAGGCCAGGGACGCCGAAAAGGGGGATAAGCAAAATAGTTCTCTTTTTTCAGCTCGGGTTTTTGACAACGCCTGTAGCTTGAAGCAAAAATCACAAGGCTGCCTGGTGGAGTCGGCGGGGACGTGGGGGGACACTTGAGACAGTTCTATGACCCATGGGGACAGCAAAGGACCAAAAAGGAGGCCAGGTCTCTGCACTCCAGTCGAGCCATTGAAGTGACAGCACCAGGAGACGGGTGGGTGACGGCGGTGTGACAGAACCCCCGGAGACCCCCGAAAAGCCCCACAGAGAGACACACTCACAAACGCTCTCAGCAAACATGGCTCGGTCTGGAAGACGCCCCAGCAATGCAGAGAAGGGCTGGGAAAATATACCAGAGGAACAAAACCACAGAGCAAACAACAAAATGTGGTCTTTGAGACCTAACATACCAATAATTGCATGAACTGTGCCGGTTAAAGGATGGGGATTGGTGGAGTGGACCCTAGAGGGAGGCAGGCCCGGATTCTTTTCTCTTTTGTTTCTGTGGAAGAGAGATGACGTCCAGCTCACCGCCAGAACCACCTCAAGTGCGCAGCTCAGGGGCATGCAGCAGGCTCACAGCGCTGTGCCACCACCCCACCCTCCAAACGTCACTTCCCAAACTGACGCTCTGTCCCTGCTCAACACTAGCCCGAATCCCAACCCCAGCCCCTGGCGCCCGCCATTCTGCTTTCTGCCTCTATGAGCTGGACCCCTGCCTCCAGGGACTGATAAACGGAGCCCTACAGTAGTTGTCTCATTGGGCCAGGCCGATTTCACTGAGCGTAATGTCTTCAAGGTCCGCCGAGGTTCACGAGGGAGATAAAAACCAAGTTGGTTTTGGCAAAGGTACAAGATGAACCCTCCAGGGACCCTGCGGGAGGCAGGGGGCTGGGTCCCTGAGCCAGTGTTGGGGGGAGGCCGGCAGGCAGCACTGGGGGGCTGGGCAGTGATGCTCCGAGCCCGCCACCACGTCCACCTCCTGCTGGTTTGAATGCCCACCAGCACCCCAGCACCGGGAAAGGCTCGGCAACTACATGAGTTCAACTGCAGTTGTCAAATATTGAGGTTAAATATTATTTAAGAAACCTTTTTGTCTAATTTATGCTGTGCCTTTGAAGATGAAGAGGCTGAGACTCGGTGGGAGACGGGAAAAGGGGGAGGAGGGGCCGTGGGCCCCCCTTTCCCCTAGAGCCTCTCAGAACCTCGGTGGGGGGTGAGGGAGGGCCCACGCGGTCCTGGCAAATATCAATTCCCCGTGATTCTATTCTAGTGCATACATGGGCCAGGCCTCTCAAGGAAAGTCGGCCTTTCATGAAATTTCTTGGAAATCTAGTCAAGAAAGTGTGCGTGCCTCCTCCAGATAGCACGGCTCTGTCACAGGCATTTAGCGCCGCCGTGGACAGCGGGAGAACAAAACAGCCCTTTAAGCAGCATGTCTGTGGCAGCCTGGGGCCTGCGAGGCTCTGGTGTCAGCCCTGGGGGTTGCCATGGTGAGTTTGCCCGTTTCCTCCCTAATGACACCCCCAAGTCCTTGACGCACCCGACACCAGCTCACCCAAGGTGCCAGCTAAAGACGCAGGTCCCCTGGGCCCACACCAGACCTGCTGTGCCCAGACCTCCAGAGGGGCCCAGTCATTGGCCTCCGTCCCAAGGGGCCCAGCAGTGGGCAGTGCCCTTCCCGGTCAGCAGCCTGCACCTCCCCGAGGGTACAACGCCCGGGGCTGAAGAGGTGCCCTGTCTGCTGTGAGCCCCACCCTGACACCACTCCCCTGGGAATGAGGGGTGGGCTCTGCCCTCACCAGTGGGGAGGGGGAGGAGCTTCCAGGTGACCCTGGAAGGGTTTGACACGGGTCCCCAAGAGTCTGCAGGACAGACAGACGTCAACACGCTCCCGAGGATGAGTATGCGGCAAAGGCTGTGGGCCCCGCTGCCTCGGGGAGGCTGGAGGGTGAGAGGGCCTTGAGGTGGGTGACGTGCCACTGAAAACAGGGTCTGGCTGTGAGTCTCCTGGGGACAGGTGGCCCCCTGCTCTAAAGAGATCCTTCCCAGGAGGGTGCCTGAAGGGGTGAGGGGTTGGGCGCGTCTGTGTGCAAGGGCGGCCAGGCACAGGGTCCTGCGGCAGGACCCTGGGGCCCTCCACGGAAGGAGGCAGCGGGCTGGCCTCCACCAGGAGCTGCAGCCAGAGGGGCAGGTAGCAGGACCCCACCAAGACCTCCCAGGACTCTCAGTCCAAATGCCCTTCTCAGCCAGAAGCTGGTCTCGAATTCTAGCCTCCAAAACCAGGAGACAATAAATTTCTGTTTTGTGAGTCCCTTGGTGTTTGATACTTTTGGGGGGCAGCCCTAGCACACTAACTGACACGGCAGGCCATGCCCACATCCCTGTGCCCTGCAGGAGCTTACATCTTAAGCATCACAGCACAGGACTGGCTGGTGCTCCACGTTTCCTGGGGAGGAAGGCAGGAGTGGGGGATGGGGGGATGGATGGGGGGATGGGAGGAGAGGTGGAGGGAAGGGAGGGAGGGAGGGAGAATGGGGGGGTGAGTGGGTGGATGAACAGACAAATGAATGAATGAATGAACGAACAAATGAACACACAGCCCAGCTACATGTGCTGCACACATTTGCACCATGCACCCCAGGCCTACGGTGCTCACACATCAGCCCGGCTGTGTGGCTGGAAGAACCACAGTCCGGCGCCCACGGACTCCACAGAAATCAGTGCCCCCGCAACTCCAGGGAAAGACAGGTCATCGTTTCCTGTACAACCGCTCTGGCCAGAGGTGACACCGTTTGTTTTACTTCAGGCGAACTGGGTACAGATCCACAGGGAGGCGACAGGGGCAGGTCTGCGCACAAAGAATTCTGTCCCGCCTGCCGAGTCTCTGCGCCAGACAGGTGCAAGCAGAGCAGCGAGGGGAAGATGGCAGCCTGCGGGCACACCACCCTCGGGGCAGGCACCTCGGTGACAGGTGCTGGTCTCTGGCACCAGAGGGTAGAACTGCCAACTAGAGTTACTCAGCCCTGAGGCCCTGGGGTGCATCAGGGTGCAAACTCGGCGCTAGAGGGATGGGCACTGAGGACTCTCCCTCCAGAAGCACATGGCGGGGCAGCTGCCTAACAGCGCGGCGTAGGGAAGTGCCCTCCCTGCTGGCTTGGCCCAGGTCCTGGGAGCCACTGTCCAGCGGCTCCACCAGAGGGGCAGGCAGCACTGAGGCCTCGGAGGGAGCGCGAGGAGCCAGCCCGTCCTGGAGACCGGCCTGCCTTCTGATTCCAGGACAAGGCCCTGCATCTCACTGACCCTCCAGGCCTGGGTGTGGCGCGGCTGAGCCCCTCGGTGACATAAACGGGCGCAGTCGGTGCCGGGCTGTGCCTGTCCCCAGGGCACAGGCCATGGGCTTCTCCCCTCCAAAGACAGTAACTGCTGGGGGAGAGAAAAAAAGCCCACGGGCGATGAGAGATCTCTGGGAGCCGCTGCCAGGAGCCAAGAATTAATCTACTCCTTTCTGAAGTTCCGGGCGCGTTTGGCTGGGCTTCTGGGGCGCCTGTTGCCAGAGCAGCCTCGGCTAATAAGTAATTAGAAGATAATTAACATTTGTAACATACAAGGGGAAACATCTGGACCTTCTGACTTATTAAACCTAGGAACCCGATTTGTCAGTTGCATGCTGAGATGGAAAGCAGGTTCAGGGACCGACCAGCTCTCATGGGTCCAGCCCTCCCCCTTTCCCTCTCCCCCTTTCCCACCCCCCACTCCTCTCACCCCACCTTCGGGTCTCAAAGTCTCCGAGACTCAAGTGTGGACTCTGTCCACGCAGGGCATCCCTGCCCCGGCTGCCCCTTTCCTCCCACTCCCCAAGTTATCTCCGAGGATTAGAAAGAAGCACAGACCAGCCCCGACCAGCAGCCACAGCCTGGGGACGAAGAGAAAGGCCAAGGGCCCGGGTGAGGTGGTACCGTGCGTTCACCCATCCCCTCCCCTCCTGCTTCTCCTTCCCCAGACAGTCCCCGGGAGCTCGGGGAGAGACGGAGCCCTGGGCATGCCCCCTGGAAACACTGTGGCTCAGCCCTCGCCCCATGCACACTGGCAGAGCCACAGCAAACCAAAGCAAAGTGCCCCTCCAGCCAGGACCTCATGGGTGAAGACACCTGGGCTTCCATGGCTCGTCCAGTCTCCGGCTCTGGTCCCCCTCCCG
>PVIA01016731.1:0-17947 GCA_004024845.1 Tonatia bakeri | reverse complement strand
CCTTCCTTCCTTCCTTCCTTCCTTCCTTCCTTCCTTCCTTCCTCCCTCCCTCCCTCCCTCCCTCCCTCCCTCCCTCCTTCCCTCCCTCCCTTCCTTTTTCCTTATTTTTCTTAATGAGTATAGCAAGGATGAGAATAATATTATAAATTAGATGTACTTAGAAATGGCTAATGGTAGTCTAAAGGAGCACATCTTTTTCCCCCTCTCCTTTCTTCCTTTTTGCCCTCTCTTCATCCCTCACTCTTTTTAAATGTTTTATGATGAAAATTTTCAAACACACAAAAGTGGAAAGAATAGGATAATGAACTTCCACGTTCCCATCACCCAGTTACATCTTGTATTGTTTTGTCACTGGTATTGTTTCACCTACTCCCCTATTCTACCAACACTTTATTTTGCTAGAGCATTGAAAGTAAATTTCCTTTTTTTAGAAGCACACCACTCTTATTGGGTTAGGGACCCATACCTATGACCTTGTTTAACCTTAAGTAACTGGTAAAGTCCCTATCTCCAAATAAGTCACATTGGGGGTTAGAGTTTCAACATATGGATTTGAGGGGAGCACACAGTTTAGTTATAACAGCCATCTTAGACCCAGCAATGGAAGCCATAGAAAAGATGCCACACCTTCCTTGACTGCCCACCTCATATTGTTCAAGTCACTGTATTATGGTTTGCTTTGTTATAGCAGCTTAGCTTATTTTCTAACCGGTTCATATATGCATATGTTTATAAAAGCTCTATTAATGGCTTCTATCTGGTTACTCCTGATTGTACCAGAGTAGTGAGGAGAAAAGCTAGCTAACAGCATTTCAAGTTTCACTGTCACACTTAATATTCAGATGACTATGGGAAACATAATTTTTCCTAATTTGTAAGTAAATGCCTAAAACAGTAAGAATATTTACAGCAAGATTTTTACTTATAATGAAACATCACACAAGTTCCATCCCTTCATACATTCAGTTTTCTTTCTTTTTCCCCCTCCCTTTCTCTTCCTTGTGGTGGGGATGCTATGTCCTAGGGTGAGCCAGGCAGTAAGGCAAAACAACTACACTTCCAGTGATGCTGGAACATCTGTCCAAGGTTTTATTTTCAGTCCTCCTTTCTGTAATCCAAAACCAGAGCAGAGATTTGCTTATGAGAGTGAAGTATTTCCACAATGACCTTGGAAGGTGTTCTTACCCTTTTTACTGGTAAAACGGCAGTAGAGGGCCCCATCGGTTTATGATGGGGACCTTGACTGTGCAGTGATGAGAACAGAAGCAGCCAGGCAATAGAAGGTAGCCTTTGCCTTCCTCTGCAGAAGGTTGGTGCTCTGGCTCCAGGAGGCACAGAAAGTCGGCACTCTGGTGGACCCGGTTCGGATTTCCCTGGGCCAGGTACCAAGCATGGGAAACTGGGTGCACGGAAGGGCAGATGCTGGGGAACCTACATTCATCCTTCACTGTGCTCACACGATCCCCTGATGGGAAGAAGCTGGGGTGTCCCAGGCCTTTGGCATTCATGTAGGGTCTTTTGAAGGCAGGGTATCCATCCTCTAGCTTGGGGTTGAGGCTGGGTATGAACTTATAAAACTCTTTTTCTCGAAGTTGGGTCTCCACCTTCACTTGCTGTGGGAACAAATCACACATTAGTGAAAGGCAATGTTTCCTTGGAAGTATCCAAGGCAAAGCATGCTTTCCTTTATTTAAAAAATTATATTAGTTTTTGAATAGTAATATATATTGAATATAATAGAGGGAACTACTGAAATAATACAAAAGGTGTAAGAGTGAAAAGTGTCTTTGGGGGGCATTGGAGAAGGTAGAGAGATCAAGCAAAAAATAAAAAACTCAAGCATATGGGAAACAGGTGGTGATTGCAGGAGGTAGGGAGGTTGGAGGTGGAAAAGGGTATACGGGAGATAAATGGTAGTGGAAAAAATATAATAAAAATGAACTATTCAAAAAAAATAGAGAAAAATCTCTTTTCCACCCTCCTCCCTTGGTTCCCATCTCCAGAGGTAACCACTGTCATCAGTGTTTTCTGTATCTTTCTAGAAATGTTTTCTGTACATTTAAACATAGTTGTATATATCTGCAACCCTGGTTTGTACATAAACAATGCACATTGCAATTGAATTCTGTACTTTTCTTCCATTAAATAATTTATTTCAGAAACTGTTCCACTTTTGTTAGTATAGACTTATTATTATTTTTAATGGAGCTACCTCAAGATAGAAAAGGATTTCTTAAACAAGACTGTAAAAGAGCAAATGATAAAGGGAACAACTAACACAACTGGCTGTGTTAAAATAAGAATTGCTATTCCCTGGAAGACAGTGAAAGGCAAAGCAGCAACTGGAGAAGAGTTTTGCCACATACATAACTGACAAGTGAAAGATATCCAGAATTTAAAGGGCTCCTACAAATTAATAAGAAAAAAGATTCATAATTCAATAGAAAAATGGCCAAAAGACATGAACAGACATTTCACACAATAATAAATATTCATAAACAATGAAAAGATGCTGAACCTCATTAATAATGAGTGAAATGAAAACTATGACCACATAAAAATGTTTTTTCAAATGCACCAAATTGACAAAAATTTTAGATGTCTGGTAATACCAAGTAGTAACAAGATTAGAGAGTTACAAGAATGATGGCCTCTGTGGGGAGAAGGTGCATTGATGCAAGGTTTTGGAAAATAGTAATGTCTCCTGTGGCAACCAATTCCACTCACCAGATGGGTGAACTCTTGCTTGTGAGGCTGTGCCTCATCTTCACTGCAATATTTGGGGGGATGGAGTAACAAAAAAGTAAATAATCAGATGTCTGCCAGTGGGAGAAGGGACAAATATATGGTGGCCTATCCATGCAATGTAATTCTATGCAGCAGAAAATGAAGAATATATCATAATATTTAGAAACAAATAAAAGTCACAGAAGAGTACCAAAAAATATGATCCAATATATAATAAAGTTAATAGAAGGTAAAATGAAACAATTTGTTTAGCAGTATACATACATACAAGGTAAAACTATTTCTTCTTTAAAACACACATACACACAAGAAGAATGATTGGCCCAGAACACAGAATAGCAGCTCTTCTAGATGTAGGGGAGCATATAAGCAGGAAGGGTCACCCACAGGCTCTGAGGTCCTGTTACTGTACTGTGTGAGCTGCCTGAGAAAGGGTGCATTAGCGTTTGGTTTATCAGTGCTATTTATATTCAGTGTATATTATTTACATTCTTCTGTATGTGGGACTTATATTTGATGTGCATTTTAAAACATATACATATACACATAAAATACCTCTTAGATCTCTTGGTATTAGATGTTTTTCTAAATAAGTGTCTCCAGTGCGTACATGTAATAAAACAGTGATTTCAGTGGGCAGTTGAATAGAATACAATACTGAGTGACTTTTTACCTCTCGTGGTGTGACTCTGGAGTACTTGTGCTTCCCGTACGGTTTATAGTTGACCATGTAGGAGCTTTGGTACATGTCTAAATCCACAGGGGCCTAAAGGGCAAGGGCAAAAACAAAGCAAGAGATTTACCTCATTCTTCCACACACAGGCATTCAGCGGCCTGGAATTGGGAGCCCTTTGTGATCAGGCCTCTCCTGGCCTTTCCCACATCTCTCCTCATTTCCCTCAAAGCCCTCCGTCCTCCAGCCTCACTTCTTTCCTCTTTTCACATGTGCCTGGCACACATTCTCTTATCCCCTGGTGGAAATGCTAGTTGCATACCTCACCAACTTGCAAACTCCTACCCAGGGGGCAAACTCCAACCCAAAGTCCAAGACCCAGATTAACTCTCTTCCCCAAAACATATCTCCCACCCAAGGATTAAACTCTCTCCTCTGCTTTCATAGCACATTTTGCATTCCTCACTACAGCACTTATCATGCTGTATTATCATTGATTTAATGAGTACACTAAATTAGGAACTAATCTTAGGCATTCCTGCAGCCTCAAAACCCGGCTCAATGCCCAACACACTGACGGTGCCTAATAAATGCATATTGAATAAATAAAGGAGCCTCCAGACAATTGTAAACCCTTAGCATTCTTCTACCAGAGGGAGCCTCAAAGAGCGTAAAAACATGGCCATTTCTTGGGCCTGTTTGCCGCCCAACCTTGACATGGTCACAGGGGACAGAAATCCATAACACTCACCTGCCTGGGGTACACCACACCTGCCATAGCAGACGATCTAGGCACAGAGAAACTGGTTAGCCCTGCTTCTGCCACAGGAAGTGAAAGCAGCCACTGTATGCAAATTGGTGGCAAGCAAGCACAATTTCCCAGGCCTCTTCACTCCACCCTGTACATCATTCAGTCGTCTAGGAGTTGGTGAGGACGGCAGGGATATGTGGGCTGTTGGATAGGGGCCATGAGACAAAGCGGTTGCAGCAGGACCCAGAAGGAATTAGAGCTGTCAAAAACATCAGGTTTGCCTCTCAGGCAGGGCAAGTGGAATGTTGGTAATATTTAACAGTTATTAGCAAATAAGTCCCAGTTTACAGCATTTGTCAGTTTCTGTGGTGTCAATACTTCCACCATGGCCAATTTTGAGCTTTAAACACAATGTCATTGGTGCAGAGTTTTGAAAATGTGCACAGAATGGGCTCTCAGAGTCAGGATGAGCTGACCCCAGCACACAGACACACTGAACCATAGCTCTGAATTACCTAGAGGAAGCAAGCCTAGGACTTAGAGGCACGCGGATTTAGGAGCACAAACCATGTTTTCTAATAGAGATTGGGGGTATCCAGTTCAAGACAATTGTGAGGCTCAGGATTCCCAACCCTGCCCCTTGTTCCCAGCCCTTAAGTCCTGTGGGGAGGCCTTACTACAGGGCACTGGGGAGCTCCCTGAGCTCACCCTAGCTTGTGTTCATTGGCCCCTAGGTTCTTAATTGGTCCTTCATTATCTCATTCCCATGGAACCCCACCCTAAGCCTTACTCCATTCAGCAGGTTGTGGTTGCCAGACCTCAACAGGCTCCTGTGTCCCTTCTTTTTGTGTATGGACAGCTCATCTCTTGGGGCTGGGGACCAGCCACAGTGCACACAGCACCTACCTGTCCTTCTGCCAAGAGAAAAATGATGCTCTTGCTCATCCAACTCCAGGTGCCCCTGCTGCCTAGAGAGGGCTGCATGTCCCATGGCCACACCTGTATTTGAGATGAACCCTGCTCTATATGATGCAGGCTGTTTTGGTCATAGTCCCTGGTCATTGTGATTAGGTGACTGGCCAACCTTCTGCATGTCAGTTCCCCTGTCCCTGGATTACCCTTTCTCACAGAAAGCCACTTGTGTCCCAGCACACCTGAGCCAACATGAATCCTGGCAGCATCAGAAGATACCCATGAGACAGTGGCTTTCCAACAGGATACAGAATCAGTCTATTTCCAGGAGAGAGAAGCAAACTGAACCCCATGTGAATTATAACATCAGACTGTATGTGACTAGATCTATGGCATACCACAACACCTTCAGGCCATTGTGGCCTGAAAGGCTGCCTCATCTCCTTCTTCCATAAGTCAAAATTCTACCCTTATTCATACTCATTAGGAGTGTTGGTGAGGAAATGGAGTAATTGGAACCCTTAAAATTGGAATGAGCATTGCTGGTGGGAATGTGAAGTGGTGCAACAGTTGTGGAAAACAGTTTGGCAGTTCCTCCAAAAGTTAACATAGAGTTAACCATATGATCCAGCTATTTCACTTCTGGGTATATATCCAAAAGAATTGAAAGCAGGGGCTTAAAGAGATACTTGCACACCCATGTTCATAGGAGTACTACTCACAATAGCCAAAAGTGGAAGCAACCAAAATGTTCAACATATGAATGGATAAACAAAATATGGTGCATACAGACAACAGAATATTATTCAGCCTTAAAAAATAATGAATTACTGACACATTCTACAATATAGATAAACCATGAAAAAAATTATACTAAGTGAAATAGGGTGTTGGGTGGAGGGGGCCAAAGGGGGAAAAGTCAGGACAACTATAATAGTACAATCAATAAAACATAATTTTTAAAAAAGTGAAATAACCTAGCCATAAAGGACAAAAAATTTATGATGTCACTTCTATGAGGTACCTGGAGTCATTAAATTGGTAAAGACAGAAAGAATAGTGGTTACCAGGGGCTGAGGTGAGGGAGGAATAGGGAGTTAGTATTTAATGGATATAGAGTTTCAGTGTGGGAAGATGAACACATTCTGGAAATGCATGGTGGTGATGATTGCACAACATTGTAAATGTACTTAATGCAATAAACTGTACCTTAAAAATGGTCAAAATGAGGAAAACATTGGAGATCATGCTTTCCAGAAATTGTCAGTTTTGGCTCAAATAAACTCTTATAAAAATTCTTCTAAAATGGTAAATATTATGCTATTTACAATTTTTTAAATGCCACTCTATTTAAGGGCCACCTTCTCCATGAAGCTCTTCTTGATCTCTTGCCAGATGTCACCGTAGACTCCCTTCATTTATTTAATCAATGTTTTTTTAACACTTAATGTGTGTTTAGCACTGTTGTAGACCTTGTGGATTCAACAATGAACAAAATAGGTGGAAATCTCTGCTTGCACAGAGCTCACATTCTGATGAGAGCAGAATTAATAAGCATCTATCCTGCAGCAGATGGTGACATGTGAGAGGATGGAAGTTGAAGTAGGCACTTCAGAGTGGAGTCCAGAAAGGCTCTCTGAATGGGTGCTGTGCAAGCAGATATCTGAAGTATATGAAGAGCCAACCATGCCAGGACCTGGAGGAGGAGGTGTTCTACCACAGGAATCAGCAAGTTCAAAGCCTGTAAGACAGGACAACCTGGAACAAGAAGGGAACAGAAAGGTGTGGGTGAGGGCTGAGGATATGAAGCCAGTTTCCCTGTAGAGGACTTCAAAAATTGTGTTTTATTTTCTTTTTCTTTAGGAAGCATGTAGTTTGGGTGGTGCTGACACTATTCCAGTTCCAAATGTGCACGTTGTCCCCAGAATATTTCATCTTCCAGGCTTTAGTATTGATTTAGGGAGAGGCTAATGAACAAAGCTGGGCTAATGAGCATCATCCCCAACTACAGGGGAAGAGGCTCTCTCTGAGATAGTGGACACTAAGAACCACATGAGCCTGGAGCTGCCTGAAGCCATATTTGCACTGTGTGAAGGGAGCTTGGCCAAGAATAAAATTAGCAGGGAAAACAAGACCCCAGAGATGGAGATAGTCAGGTGACTGTATCACCAGGACACTGAGTGCCTGGATACAAACATGCTTGAAGCTCGACCACATACAGAATTTGCAGTTTATGTGAGCCAATATATTTATTTTCTTGATACAGCCAATTTCAGTTGCATTTATGTAAGTTATAGCTGAATCAGTCTCAACAAGTTCAAGGTGGTAGAACTAAAGTAGTGATTTCCCATAACTGTGGGATCCTATACAAAGGCTCTTCTTTACTTGCATAGCCCTCAGTGCCCTGTCACTTAAACTTAGGGATGAAGAAGTGCTTGTTAATTTAATAAAACTGAGAGAAATAGCAAAGAACAGGGTAAAAACAGAATGGCTACAGACTTAGAAGCAGAGGGGACACCTAGGTCATAACAAATGTTTTTGTGCCTTAAGGATATATTTTTCAGGAAAATATTACCAAGTAGGTTTTGGAGTCCTGACTTCAAATCCTGATCTGACACTTACTGTCTTCATATCTTTGGGTAAATCATGAAATTTCAAAAGTCAATTGAATCATCTGTAAAACAGGGAAATAATATCCACCTGAAATGAAAGTATGAAGTTACATGGCTCCATTCAAATAATCACCCATAGTTTCTGAGTCTCTATTCTATCCCAGATATTGTGCAAGGGCCTACAGTAGTGAAATAAAAGAAGTGATCTCTGTCTTAATGAAGTTACTGTATAATTGGAGATAAGTATATTATATAAATAATCACATAAGTCTTTAATTACAAATACAGAGTGTGGGGACCTGATCCAGTATTGAGGGCTGGTTTGGGAGGACTTGCCTTAAGTAGTGACATTTTAACTCAGGCCTAAATAGGAAGGAGACTTCTAAGTGCTGTATGATGTTATAGGGCTAAAGGTAGAAGGTCTTGTGTAGAAGAGAGAGACTGCCCTGCCACAGCCAAGTGTGGTAGCACAAGTATGGCTCCAGGTGAGACTGGAGATGGAGAGGGGCTTTGACTAGCAGGCTGACTTTATCTTGAGAATAATGGGAAGTACTGGGGAAGTTAAGTAGAAAAACTATGCAGTGGGACGTGCATATCAAAAAGCTCACTGTTGGACAGCAGTCTGTGTGAAGGGGATGAGAGGATCCTATGACATGAATCTGTAGGACCCTGGGTGCCAAAGATGGCTAGAGCAGTTTGGAAGAGATGGAGGTGGATATGGAGAAGCATGGGTAGATCCAAAAGATGCTTCGGAAGTAAACTCTATAGAACAGTGATTTTCAACTTTTTCCATCTCATGGCACATGTAAACCAATTACTTAAATTTTGTGGAACACCAAGAAACATATTTTTTCTTGCTGATCTGACAAAAATAGGTATAATTTTGATTCATTTTTAATTTGACTACCTAAGGGAAAAGAGGTCAGTAGCTCTGGCTAAAGAGTCAGATATTGCATGTTTTAAAATTTCTTCTGGCACACTGGTTGAAAATCACTGCTATAGAATTTAATCAGTATTAGTAAGCAGCAGGGGCAAGGCAGAGAGGTATCAGATATTTGGAATGAGTCATTGGGGGTTGACAGCTCTTTGATGAAGTGGGATCTGCTGGGGGAGTAAGACCTTGGCATTGCAGTTGTGCAGCCTGTGTGACTGCCAAGTGAAGAAGGTGAGTTTACACCTGGGCAAAAGGATCTGTAGCTAAGAACACTTTGGGCATGTGATACACACTAGAATTGCTGGTGATATGGGTGGCATTTGAAGCTAACAAAGAGGTTTTATTGTTTTTAGGCACCGTAGCCTCCCACACAGCCCTGTGCTACATTGTTTCCCCCAAAGAGCATCCTTAGCCTCTCTAATGGAGAAATCAAGGGCAGCAGGAGGGGAAATCAGCCCAGAAAAGTGAAAAGGTCATGGGGTCCATGTACCTCTTTTTAGTCTTCTGTGCTTGCTGCCTTTACTGTGATTGGGTCTCTGCTGCATCTCTTTGCTTCCAATTAATGCAACAACATTCATGCAACAACCTGCAGGAACAGGGTTACTCAGCATGGGCAGGCCACCCTCCTCAGAAGCCTCAGTGTCCCCAAATTGAAATGCCTCCCCCATCCAGACAACAGCATAGTTATAAACCTTTGTAAGTTTGCATTGAAACATTGCAAAATGTCACATTGTATCCACCACTTTTTAAGTTTTTACAGTGTGATAATGTTATTTTTCCAAAGCACAGGACACAGGAAAGTTGCTCATGGTTCTTGCTGTCTCAGCAGCATGTCAGGATAGGTCTTTTCAATATTTATAAAAGATGAAAAATAAACCAGAAAGCAAATCCTGCTTTTTTTTTTTAGGTCTAAATCATATACAAGAGTTGGGTTCAGATTGTGTGGAGTAAGATATTCTAAATTGTATAGTATAAACTGATAAGAGTGTATTTGTAAAAGCATGGCTCCAGTGTAGCATTGTGTAAAAGCACACACACACACATACACACACACACACACACACAAAGACTGGTGGACAGGATTCAATACAGTGTATACAAAGCATAGAGCACACCATGGGCTCTCTACCAGATCCTCCCCTCCTTTGTCCAGTGAGGATATTCACCTCCAAATCTTCATTTTTTTATTGAGAACATAGTTGGCCCAATACATATTCATAATGTTAGATGGGAAAACTAAAGGAGAAAAACACGCACAATGAATTGGCATATGGTCTAGTGTGCTATAGTTTAATTATTGCAACCTTCATTCATTTGAATGCAAGATTCCACTTGGCTTTTCCTGGAGGGAATGCTGGGCCCCAAGTTTCTGTCTATGCAAATTCAGAGTGTTAATATTGTTAAATCACAGGAGGAAATTCTTCTCTAAAACCAGAAGCCCTAGAGTTCCTCCAAGTTTATATTAAAGGGATTACAACCCATTTCCTTCCTAATAGCTAATGCTAATGCGCTATGGGAAGCCCTCAGGCCAAGAATTAAAGCATTTATGCCTTTAATTAGGAGCAAACCGCCCTTAGAGCATGAAACACAAACAGCACGTCCACACTACAAAGGCCTGCTCCCAGACCATGAGGATATTGATCCCTCTCTGGAGCCTGGAGCCTCTCAGGGTTTAGCAAATGGAGCCTTTCCCAAACTGGGTGCCTTAGCCAGAGGGCCCTCAGCAGAAAGAAAACCCCTTCATGTGAAGAACAAACAAACAGAAACAGCAGGGGAGTTCATCAGAACCAGCACTAGGGCACAGTGAGGCAGGCATGCCCCAGGGAAGCACCACCTCGTCAGGAGGGGGCCTAATGTTGGTTTGTCCCACAGCCTCCCTCTCCAACCAAATCATCAGCTTGTAAGTGGATGGCTCTCAAAATTAAGATGTGTTTGTGCTTGAGAGAGGCCTGTCCACAGACGGATGCCTTCACTAGCCCCAAACACTGGGTCTGCCAGCCTTTTCCATTTTAGATTCTAGATAGAAACTACCTGGGTCACCCAAGGCAAGGATTCTCTAAGAGCAGCCCAGTGACCATCTGATTCCGAGTCCCCTGGGATACATATAGAAACCCAGATTTCTGCTGATAGAAACCCAGATTTCTGCTGCCACCTTCTGTATCAAGGTGGATCCAACCTGAGAATGTACCTTCTATGAACTTCATTGGTGATTCTTATGACTCTCGTGCAGGCATAGGAGGAAACTGTGGCTAGGCCACCCCCAGCTCCTCACAGAGGAGGGAGCTACATCACAGAATCTTTTGGGGACCTGTTTGGACTAGCAGGGCCCAGCCTGGGATTGGTGCATCCTGGTGGAATGGTACCAAAAGAGCTCATGAAATTGTTAAACTGGGATGAGAACTTGGGGACTTTTGCATCATTGGTTCAACATGCAAATACTAGCTGCCTTTAGCTGTGGTGCTAGATGTGTGGTGCTAGATGTGTGCATCTGTGTGTGGTATTAGGAAGGGGTATTGTTGGGTGATTATAAAAGATAAAAAAGACAAGGCTTCTGCTGTCTAGCACTTACAACTGGTAAGGGGAGAAGGGAGGAACTGCCCAGAAAGTAATGAGCAAGCATAGATCAGGGAGTGCAGAATGAAGGATCATCTGGTATAGAGGTGACTGGAGAAATGTCAGAGAAGATGCAGTGATGAAGTCAAGTCTTAAACAAAGACCCTCTCTTTGTCCAAATCTGGACTGTCACTGAAGATTCAGCCAACCCTTGACCTCTGGTGGAATCCACTTCCTCTCCACTCCTTTTCTCTGAATATTTATGACACTCCAGCAGATATTTGTCACTAAATTGATGCTGTTTCCTTGTCTTAATTTAGCTATGCATTTTTTACTTTGTCAAAAGATTTAAATTGTCTTTGCTTCTCAATCTCCCTCGAGCCTACCAGATGGGCCTGCTAGACCCTTAACACTGTTCTTCGGTTCTTTGAGAGATTTTTAAGGTCAGGCTGGAAGGGCCGGCAGGAGCTGGACACTGTAAAGCCTCAATGCTGGACTGAGGAGTGGTGATTTTCAGAGGGAGACTGAGTGCAGAGAGGAGAATTCGAGAGTCAGATGATTTCACATTTGAACCCAGCTCTGCCACTTACAAACCATTTGTCCTTTGTGGCCTTATATTCTTTTTTCAATTTTCTTGTAAGTGGTGGAATGGGAATGCAAATGCCTGCTGCCTTGCAGAGGAATGGAATAAAATGCTGTGGAATTCCTGCTCAACAATGCCTGACACATAGTACATGCTCAATAAACAAGAGTGAGTGTGGGACAAGTCACTCAACAGAACATGATGAAAAGGACTTTCTAAGAAGACTAGTGTGGGGAAAGTGCGCAGCATCCATAGAAAAAAAGACAGCAGCTGGAGACTCCTGCAATCAGCTAGGCACTTAAAAATTGACTGGATGTTTGATAATAATGGTAACAACAGCACATTCTCTGTGCTGGGTACTGTCCTGAAAGCTTTGCCACAACTCTGCAATATAGATACTTTTTATTCTCCCCATTTTGTAAGTGAGAAAAATGAGGCACAGCAAGGATAAGTCATATTTGTTCAGGGTCCTGCATAGCTATTCAGTGACAGAGGGATTCCAGCCTTTGTAGCCTGGGGCCAGAGTCTCTGTTCTCAATTGTAGGACTATATGGCCTCTGCACACCTGGGAAGAAAGAAGATGGGGTTCAAAAGAGAGTGACCTATATGCTGGAATATGGGGGATAGTCTTCATTTCAAACAATGTCCTGAAATTCCCTGAGAATGTGACAATCGGGTCCTGCCTACAGGCTTGCACCTATCACCTGGCCATGGTATTCTTCCATTGAACATAAACAATTCCACACAACACTCACATCAGATGAGACCACTGTGACCACATGGATCAAGACAAAAGCAAGACCCCTCTGTAACTGTGTTTGGACAGACATAAAGCAGGAACATTGTACAAAGCACAAAAACAACCAAACATACACCGAACACACCAAAAACACCCCTGCCCAGGTTGCTGACATGCAGCTGCTGCTTTAGCCTCAGTTTACTCCCCTTGTCTGATGCACAAGAATTACAGTTACCTGCTCTCCACCAGTGTGTGATCCAGAGACCTCCTTCAATCACCCAACACAAGCCAAATCCTATAATAAATACTTTCTTATAGCGCATTCTAACAGCTCCCTCTGTTGTGTGTATTTCCCTCTTTGCAACTGGACATAAACCTAGCTTGTTCAATTCCAGGAGGGTTCTTGATGGTCTTTGGATGCAAATCATTGACATCTTCTTGGAAAGCCCAGTAGTTCAGTATATGAGCTCTTTCCCAGGCTACCTCTCCCACTCAGAAGCTAAACTTTTGTCAGGCTCTGCCACACTGGAGGCCTCAGGGGCACAAGAATTATTCTGGGCCACTTCTTTCCTGTGCTTCTGTGCTCTCCTCAGCAGAAAGTAGAAAGAATTTTATGTAAAAGTGTGAGTGAGAACTATATCAACACCAAAGAATTGTTGAGAACAATAGATTTCAACAATTTCTCACTAATTGTTGAGGACAGTAGAACATGGGGCCATGTTCTAGCATTGCAACTGGCAGAGAAATTGCAAACTGCAATTCTTAATTTCAGCAATGCTCAAAAACATTTTAAAAACTTCATCTAGATTGCCAACTTCTCTTTTGCTCAAAGGTCTGGAAATGGAATGGAAAACTATAACACTCAGGGTCTCTTTCTCCTAATAAATCTAAGATGCATTCTTTAAGTGCTCAGTAAATATATTCTTTATTGAATTTATTGGGATGACATTGTTTAGTAAAATTATATAGATTTCAGGCATACAATTCTACTGTACATCATCTGTATATTGCACTGTGTGTTTATCACCCCAAGTCAAGTCTTTCATCACCCTTTATCCTACCTTTACCCTTTTCTACCTCTTCTGATTCCCTCTCTCCCTCTGGCAATCGCCATACTCTTGTCAATGTCCACGTGTCTTTTAATTTTTTCTTTGCTTAATCCCTTCCCCCTTCTCACCTAGCCCCCAACACTGCCCCCCAACCCCTGACAACTGGCAGTCTGTTCTCTATCCATGAGTCTGTCTCCATTTTGTTTTTAGTTTGTTTTCTTCACTAGATTCCCCATATATGTGAAATCTTATGGTATTCATCTTTCGTGACTGGTTTATTTTACTTAGCATAATACTCTCCATGTCCATCCATACTGTTGCAAAAGGTAAGAACTCTGTCATTTTTTATCTGAGCAGTGTGCCATTGTGTAAATGAACCACAGCTTTTTTATACACTCATCTACTGATGGGCACTAGGGCTGCTTCCAAATTTTGACTATTGTAAATAATGTTGCAATGAACATAGGGGTGCATATATTCCTTCAAATTAGTGTTTCAGGTTTCCTTGATTATGCTGTATTCCCAGAAGCAGAATTGCTGAGTCATAATGCATTCTATTTTTAATTTCTTGAAGTAACTCCTACTGTTTTCCACAGTGTCTGCACCAATCTGAATTCCCACCACTAGTTCATGAAGGTTCCCTTTTTCCACATCCTTATCAGCACTTGTTTGTTGATTTATTAATGATAGCCATTCTGACAGGTATGAGGTGGTATATTATTGTGGTTTTAATTTGCATTTCTCTGATGATGAGTGACATTGAGCATCCTTTCATATGTGCATTGACCATCTGTATTTCCTCTTTGGAAAAGTCTATTTAGGTCCTTTGCCCATATCTTAATTGGATCTTTTGGGGGGTTTTTTGGTGTTGAGTTCTATAAGTTTTTTTAAATTTTAGATACTAAATCCTTATCAGATGTATTAGGGAATATGTTCTCCCATTCAGTGGGCTGTCTTTTCATTTTGTTGATGATTTGCTTTGCTGTATAAAAACTTTTTAGTTTGATGTATCTGTCAGGGGAGATACAATGATCACTAACTATTGATTATTATGATTATTATTGATAATGATGGAGATGGTAATGGTGAAGAGTCTATGCCCAAAATAATTAGAAAAAAAAGTCCCTAAAAGAACTTACTCTGCCTAACAGTGACTGCAGCATATTAGCAGTGCTTATTTTGTCTCCTTTACCTCTGTCGATTTCCCTAAACTCTTTCAAATGCTTTTTAGACCATGAATCTGGGGTCAGTAGTGGGTCAGGCCATTTAGATGTTGAAAGGGCAAGGTGATCAGTAAGTCACAGCCCCATTCACTCCTGGCTTGACCTGGCACTGGCCGTGTAATCTGGGAGAGGATCTCCTTCATACCATCACATTGGAGTGAAGTGCCGAGAGCAGCATTTTCCCCAGGAATCTTGCTGACAGATTGGTCAGTCACTTTGAGGTCAGCTTTCCTCTTACTTCATGAGGCAAACATGGCAGTGAGAGCTTGGGGAAAAAAATGACTTTTTTAGTCACAAACACTTTCAAGATGAGTTGGTGGGTCTAAAAGTATGGTCCTTGGACTTCTGGGAGTGATTACTAAGAATGTTTCTCAAGACCCCACTCCATATCTTCCTAATCAGAACTCAATGGGGAGTTTGGAATCAGGCATGGGATCAGCATGTAAAACCAGCTCTCAAGGGGGTTCTTTTAAAACCTGAAATTTGGGGACAACTGAGGAAGCCTTTGTTGATATTCTGCAGGCAGGCAAGTCTTTCAGGATCCCATTATGACCAAGTATGTCTGGGTGTGAAGCATTTTTACCAGGATGCTTGTATAGAGAATAACTAGAAATAAAAAAATCTTGCCCTGGCTGGCCTGCAAACCAAAAGGTCACTGGTTTGATTCCCTGTCAGGGCACATGCCTGAGTTGTGGGCCAGGTCCCCAGTTGGGGGCATGTGAGAGGCAACTGATTGATGTATGTCTTACACATTGATGTTTCTTTCCCTCTCTTTCTCCCTCCCTTCCCCTTGCTCTAAAAATAAATAAATAAAAATTAAAAAAAAAAGAAATCTTGATTTAAGTGGGCTCCTCTGTGTATACTCTGGCAGTATGAGACAGAAAACCAAAACCAACAGTATTAGGAAAAAGTAAGAAATAAGACAGAAAACCAAAACCAGCAGTATTAGGAAAAAATAAGAAATAAGGAAAAATAAGAAAACATGAAGATATATTGTGTAGATACATGCCATTTACTGACTCAATTAACAAATATTTATTAAATAGCTCAGATCTATAGATAAGATTCGTAGAAATATAAAAATAAAAAAGTTTTAAAACTTGAGAACAAAAGATTTCCTCCTTTTATATTCATTTATAATCTGTAGTATTAAATATAACAAGTATAATTTAGTTTTTTCCTATTCTTTTTATCAAATTCTTAGCAGAGCTATTTCATTGGTTAAAACCAACGACCCAGGAGGAACTTCCAGCCAAGATGGAGGCATAGGGAAACACACCGTGTCTCCTTGCACAACCAAAAGAAGGATAACAATAAATTTAAAAACAAAAAATAACCAGAACTGACAGAAAATCGAACTGAATGGAAGTCTGACAACCAAGGAATTAAAGAAGAAACATTCAACTAGCTTGGTAGGAGGGGCAGAGATAAGCAGCTGGGTAGAGA
This sequence comes from Tonatia bakeri, assembly GCA_004024845.1. Lineage (NCBI taxonomy): Eukaryota > Metazoa > Chordata > Mammalia > Chiroptera > Phyllostomidae > Tonatia > Tonatia bakeri. The sequence goes on along the minus strand of PVIA01016731.1, from coordinate 1,724 downwards.
GGACTCGCAGCAAGGCAGCAGCTGGTGGACCAGGTGAAGTGGTGGCTTGTGGGCTGGGCAGTCTCACATTTGCATGCAGATAAATGAGGAGGAACAACTGGGGAGGGAGACAGACCATGCAACACAGGGCTCCAGTGAGGAGATAAAGCCTCAAATCTGTGATTGAAAACACATGTGGGGGTTGAGGCAGCAGTGGGAGAAACTCTGAGCCTCATGGGAGAGTTCATTGAAAACACCACAGGGTCCCAGAACATACACAAGCCTACCCACCCAGGAATCTGCACCAGAAGGGCCCAATTTGATTGTGGGTAGCAGGGGAAGTGACTGGAAGCTGGCAGAGAGGGGAGCAAGCAACACTGTTCCCTCTCTGACCCCTCCCCCACATACAGCATCACAACACAGAGATGAGGGTTGCCCTGCACTGGTGAACACCTAAGCCTCTGCCCCTTACTACGTAACATGTGCACCAAGACAAACAAAAGGTGGCCCATATGAAACAACAGATCAAAGCTCCAGAAAAAATATAACTAAGTGACAAAGGGATAGCCAACCTATCAGATACACAGTCCAAAACACTGGTTATCAGGATGTTCCAGGAACTCACTGGGTACTTCAACAGCACTAAAAAGACCCAGGCAGCAATGAAGGTCACATTATGTGAAATAAAAAAAAATCTATAGGGAACCAACAGTGATGGGAAGAAAACCAGGACTCAAATCATTGGTTTGGAGCAGAAGGAAGAAAGAAACATTCAACTAGAATGAAACAAAGAAATGAGAATTAAAAAAAATGATGAGAGCTTAGGAACCTCCAGGACATCTTTAAACATTCCAACACCCAAATCATAGGGGTGCCAGAAGGAGAAGAGGAAGACCAAGAAATTGAAAACTTATTTGAACAAATAATGGAGAACTCCCCCAATTTGGCAAAGGAAATAGACTTTCAGGAAGTCCAGGAAGCTCAGAGAGTCCCAAAGAAGTTGGACCCAAGGAGAAACACACCAAGTCACATCATAATTATATTAGCCAAGATTAAAGATAAGGAGGGAATCTTAAAAGCAGCAAGAGAAATGGAAAGAGTTACCCACAAAGGAGTTCCCATTAGACTATCAGCTCATTTCTCAAAAGAGACCTTACAGGCAAGAAGGGGCTGGAAAGAAGTATTCGAAATCTTGAAAGGCAAGGACCTACATCCAAGATTACTTTATCCAGCAAAGCTGTCATTTAGAATAGAAGGGCAGGTAAAGTGCTTCCCAGACAAGGTCAAGTTAAAATTCATCATCATCCAGCCCTCATTATATGAAGTGTTAAAGGGACTTATCTAAGAAAAAGAAGATTAAAAATCTGAACAGTAAAATGACAACAAACTCACAGCTATTAACAACCTAACCTAAAAAACAAAAACAAAAAAAACCTCAGCAAACAACTAGAACAGAAACAGAATCACAGAAATGGAGATCACATGGAGAGTTATCAGCAGGGGAGTGGGAGGAGGAGAGATGGGGAACATGTACAGAGAATAAGTAGCATAGATGGTAGGTAGAAAATAGACGGGGAGGTTAAGAATAGTATGGGAAATGTAGAAGCCAAAGAACTTACATGTATGACCCATGGACATGAACTAAAGCGGGGGAATGCAGGTGGGAGGGGGTGTGCAGGGCAGAGGGGAATAAAGCGGGGGTGGGGGGGAATGGAACAACTGAAATAGCATAATCAATAAAAAAA